>CAMOHE010047746.1:0-11049 GCA_946598075.1 Artocarpus hirsutus
GAGGCCTTAGGTCCTCTCTTTGAAAACCTTCTCCCACTCAATCTTTTGAAATCAAGGTTTTATTTTAAAAGACATGCATGAACAATTTTAATTGAGCGGCACTCCCTATTCTATATGGCATGTTATCAACATACATGGCAAATCATATTATAATGCAGACAAGCAAAGCTACAAGCAAAATAATAAATAACCATAATATTATGGTTCTACCCTAGAGAATAGAAAACAAAAATTACAAGAGAATAATCAAAACATATTATCGGTTCTTCATCCTTGAATCTCCAAGCTGTATCCTTCTTCATGTATTGTCCATCCGTAAGTCTTCAATCTGGTATGAATCGAATACTCCAAATTTCTGGTCATATCTTAATTTGATGTTTCTTAGAATTGTCCCAAAAATAAAATGTAAACTGCATCGAAAAACTGCACCTTTTCTAAAAAAATTTCTAGCTCTCTATCAATAAGTTGATCTGTGTAATCGTCCTATCGATCATGACCCACCGGCCTGCTGATCTTCACAGATCGATCTGCCGATTCATGACAATTCGGCCTGCCACTAGAGCCAATTGATTTCTACCCTGCTGACGGCCTACTAAACCTCACGTTTGGCCTGTCGATCTGCGACCACCGGCCTACTGAACTAGAGGGTTCGGCATACCGACCGAGCAAAAATCACCCTTTCTAGAAAATACAATTTTTAATGTAATTCATCAATTTTATTTTCAACAATTTAAAAACATAAAATTAGAAACTCAGGAAATATCTAGGAACGTCATCATCCATCTTCTAGATCCGCCTTCTAGATCCGTCTTCTCCAAACAATTATTTAATTACATAATTCTTACAAATTTAAAATTAAATAATAATTCCTAGACGGAGATGATAGTCTGCCATCTAATTACATGAAAAACCTAGATACACATTCTAACCTCTAAGGAACCATAACCGGTATAAATTAATTAATTAATAAATAAGTAAATAATAATTTAATCAACCATAATTAATTAATAAACATTCACCATATAATCTATGACAACATATAAATATATAAAAACCTAAAGTGCTAACTCTCTATAAAATTAAATTCAAGCATAGGAGAGATCAAGATCATATAATTTATACATATAGCATGATCACAAACTCGTAAATTTATGTAAAAACTATGGCTCTAACACCAATTATTGGAAAAATAATATGCAGCTGAATTTTTAAAAAATTTATATCAGAGTATTTTTCAAAACACAAGTTTGCAATGCTATATGCATAAATTAATCGGATCTTACTAACATTTGAATGCCGAAGAACTCCCGTAATCCGTGAGGAGAAATAACCTTCTAGAAGAGCCTCAACCAACTAGTCTTCTTTGCTATTCTCTATCCACGATCGGAGTGAGTGTGGGCTCACATGTACAGCTCTTCCTCAAGGTAATTCTCCTTCCAACCAATTGAGAGAACCCAAAGCTAGTGTTCGTGATCTGTGAATAAGAGCTCATAGGGAGTTTTAGAATCTTACCAGCAACGTTTCACTCTTAATCTCTCAATTGATCTAAATAACTCATGAGACTCACTCCCTATTTATAGAGGTTGGGTCAAGGATCATTCCTTATCAGATAAGGTCTCAAAAATTTGAACCAGAATCAAATTCAGATCAATATCGGATGAAATCTACATAAAAATGCCTGATTTCTATTCCGTGTAAAGGCTGGCCGATCTATCTAACCGGCAGGCCGAACTTGCCCTATCGACAGGCCGAACTTGAGGATCGGCATGCCAAACTGTCAAAAAAAAATCTCAACAACTCTTTTATTTTTCACCCGAGATTCTATAGGATAAATCCCCAGTTTTAATTCAAATAGCCCAATAGAGAAGTTATCTAATTAAAACAACTTTATCTAGATAATCTCTAAGAAAATAAATAGATTCCTAATAATTCTATAAGTTTATCTTGATTTAATTTATTCGAAACTAAATCAACTGATAAACAGACAAGAATTATCTGATTCCAATAATCAACAAGTTTAATCTTGAATTAATTTTGTCACAAAATTAATTCAACCGATAAACAGACATGAATTATTTAATTCTTTCAAATTTCAACTAATCTAATAAATCTAACATAAGTCACCAATAATTGAAAAAGCTCACCATATCGTTACAAGATTTTGTGAGCTAGCAAAGGAGACCAAATGGTCCTATATAGTTCAAGCTCTCGATAATTATGAAACCCAATATCCTAGATATACATTTCATAATTATCAACTCTAACGCTACTTCACTAAAAGCTTGGAGTTGCACTCTCAAACTCTATAGAATTACGAAGCCCATATAGCTAAGTCTCCATGACATATCATAATGTACCATATCCCCATAGGATTATCCACAATCGGCTTAAAGACAAGTTCAGTCTTACCTTTCTGACTATTTTAATCTTACATTCCATTATCTCACTATCAAAAAACTTACCATCTAAAGACGGTATACCATTCAGTTACACCTATGTATCGAAATGGTTGAGCGCTCTAATTTTCTAATTACAGGATAACGCATATAAGAGGATATCACTACTCTTGAAGAAGAGCTATGGATTCCATATCTATCAATAATAGGTCTACGCTATCAAGAGTCATGCCTCCAATGTACCAGCATGTA
The DNA here is from genome assembly GCA_946598075.1 of Artocarpus hirsutus. Lineage (NCBI taxonomy): Eukaryota > Viridiplantae > Streptophyta > Magnoliopsida > Rosales > Moraceae > Artocarpus > Artocarpus hirsutus. The sequence goes on from CAMOHE010047746.1 coordinate 2,649, forward strand.
TACCACTATTAAAATGTGGGTGTCACCCTTTGGTACATCAAAAGACACAAGTCAAGACAACGGCCCACTATTCATCTCAGGATTAAGATACAATACAAATGATTCTCTAAAGTGAATCAATTTTCCAAGATAGAATTATTAATCCAAATCAATTCACTTTATGTCTCGATCCAACACATCATCACCTATGACAACGTGCCAATGTTTCTATTCACGGAGTCCACCTCTGATAGTCAAGACAAACCATATCCCAATAAGGATATAGATAACATAACAATCTTTACATGAAAAAAGTGCCCAACTTTATTCCCTCGATTACAAATCTTATGATTTAGACCGTCACCTTAAGAATCGTGTCTTCCGCATAATCTATCCATTATATGCCTAATTCTTAAAGGTTTAGACCGACAGTCTCAGACTATTGTTTGCTTATCATACATTCAACAAATATGAACGTAAAGAGTACAAGATTTGGTATATTATAAATAAATTCTTTATTGATAAAAATGTCTCCAAAAACTTATTATATTTTTACTCCTTAGGGCATACATGTCTAACATTCAACACCCATCGGAGGAAGGGATATAAAGGCAGACGGAGCCTGGCTCGAAAGAACTTGACATACAAGGTGATGTGCCCTTTGGGTGGGTTCAACGGTGAATCTCCCTCTCCAGGTAGAACAAGGTTGACATCATCTGAGACACAATACTCCTAATGCAGTGCTTCAAGATGGCCTAGTGTCATCATTGAGGCGTATCCAACTACAGAGGCTTGGTCGGGCCAGGAGCTCCTATACGCTATCATACCTTGGACCCTGGTCGCAATCAGCCTCTCCTCAACTTCCTTATCCTCAGCTGCCACATCTTTCGATTCTTCCTCCTCGGCTGGCTAGTCCTCGGTGTAGATGTCAATAGTTATTTGACTTAAGATAGGGCCAAATGCCCCAGCTCCCCAGCCTAAGGTGCTTAGTAGATTCAAAATTGCCACCAAGCAGGCACGTTCCTAGGCTGTAACTCGAGACATACGCACGGCGGCAACCCCAATGTATGGGTTTTTTGCCCTTACATGGTTTCCCAGTCGCCTCCTGCCTATCATATCGAGGAAGTCTTACTCAGGTATAGTCCCAATGCTGAGGCTCAGTATTTTGGCTAGCTAAAGTACGCCATTATGCTCAGGTGAAACTCCCTCGATGTCGATATCCTCTGTCATCGACTGGTTGATATCATCACTTTTGTCCAACCAGGAAATATTTACATTTTGGAAGTCGCTAAGGTCATTCATTTTCAAATTATCTTTTGAGAAAATTATCTACTTGGTTTTGTGGGAGCTTGGGATGAAGTCTTAAGTCCATGGGTCACAACCTACAGCTTGGCAACTAAAACTCAAAAAATCCAAAGTCGGTCATGCTTACACATAGACATAACGGGGGATCAACTCCTATTTATAGCTAAAACGCAAGCGTGAAACTCAGGCACAAAAATCAAAGAGGTGCAATGATTACGCTCATTAGGGAAACACCCAATCGCAAGTTGATATGTGTCCCATCAAGCTTCATCGCATGGCTCTTCATCTCCCGTCGCCTTAGGACACCGTTTGAGGGCTAACTTAAGCCGACTACACCCACTCACATAGTCCACTCAACCAAGCACCGGCCAGGTGCATTGTGTGGCTACTATTGAAGGTGTGCTCAGCGCCATCCTTGAGGAGCATATCATTGGCGGCTCAATAACTATGCTAGGTAGATGCATCGGGAAGGCAATCTTGGACCCCCAAAGCTTTGCTCATCCTCTTAAGGTGCTCTATGGAGCCTTTATTGGCTGCTACGAAAGCTCTCACCTGCTAAGATAAGACATATGCTCAGGTCAGATTGTTAGAGCATGCAAATAGATAGCCACTCACCATGAAAAGCCAGATAAGACGAGTAGGGAAGAGCTGTCCGAACATCGTGCGCAGCCGCACGTGGTGTTGATTCACCGCCATTAACTGGTAAGCATCAACAGATTTATAAGAAAATAATAGTTGAAAGGATGGCACAAAAATTACATTTATAAACACGTTACAGTAGAAAATTATTTTAGTATGCCAATTAAAAATACCCAACAAAATCTTTCAAGAGGAGGAAGCAATGGAAAAATAAACAAGGATGCATTTGAAAAAAAGTTATTGTAACATGGACGAAACGATATAACAGTGAAGAAGGAAAATAAGAAAAAAAAAATTAGAACAATAAAAATACACACAAAGACAAAGGAGACAAAATCTTTTATTCCATCTCACTCAAGGAAAACAATTACCATGTGAGGGACGAAACTTGAAGCGGTAATTGCCGCTTACATGTACCATGCGCACACACACACACACATCTCTATTACATCAAATTTGTTAGATATGAATATAAAAAAAAATTAAGCATGTGTTTGGATTGTTAGTTAGAATTAATTGGTTCTAATCAACTATAATGTAAAGCTCTCAAGCAAAAAGTTGTTATAGTGTAAAACTTTTATACACTACAGTTCTTAAACTTAAAATTTTAGTTCTAACCAACCTATCAAACAACCTAGAAGGTTTATAATACATTTAAAAGGGAAAAAAGTTTGACATTAAATTATTTTGGATGTATGTATAAAAAATAGATTTTTTAGTAATTTTAGAAAAAAAAAGGTGTTTGAATAGGGGCATGAGTAAAAAAATTATTTTGGCATATAAATAGAAAAAAAAAATTGTACAAAAAGACAACATTTAAAGGTAACGGTAATAAGATTAGTATTCTAGGGATAAGTTAGAAGAAAAAAAAAGTGCTATGATGACACACATTAACAAAATAATGGATATAACATTGGAAAGGAAAAAATTTATAGAAAAACGTGCAGATCAATAGATGATAGCAAAAGAAAAAGGCTAAAAAAGTTTTTTTAATAAAAAATATAGAAAAAACATTAAGAAAAAAGGGGAAACGAAACCCCGTTGCTTAGGGAGGATATGAAACGATGCTTAGTGTCTTATATAGATAGTAATAGATGACACTATAGAGGATTTTTGACAAACTAACAATGATAATAAAAAAACCAAAAAAATTAGGCACATGTAAAATCAAATTATGGTAATAAGAGTAAAGAAAGGGAAAATGCATTTCAATTCCCCAACATGAGCAAATTAGAGAGAATACATTTATTAATAAAAAAATTAGAAGGATGGCGTGAAAAAGTTTTTAAAAGAAGACACATTTTAGGGAGAAAAGATTGATATAATTGGCCAATTAGAAAAACCTAACAACGTATTTTAATAGGAGCAAGTGACACAAAAAAAGTATTGTAAAAATGCATATATAATACAAAATTGTAAAATAATTAAGGGTACAAATTAAAATAAGCTATTTTGATAAAAGACAAAGTAATAAAACAATGAGAAAGTGAAAGAAAAAAAAAGTCAGAAAAATAAAAATAAGAAATAATATTTTGCCAAAAGAAAGTGGTATATTTGAATGAAATTATTACATAGGAAATTAGATGCAATTTTTTTACAATATATTTCAAGGGAAAAAAATAAGATTACAAAGAAAAAAAAAAGAAATATAGTTTTTTAAATAAAAAAGACAAATAAAAAAGTGAAAAGCCAAAAAAAAAAAAAAAGAATTGTCTGCCTCTTTTTTTTTGTAAGAAAAAGTTGGAAGGAAGATGTGAAAAAGTTTTATTTCTTACACTCTTATATTATTGCTTTTCTGACTTTTGATGATATGTTGATGTAAAATTTACATATTTATTATACTCTAATAACCTAAATGGCTTGATTTCATATGATCGTTAATTACGGTTAAAACTCTTTATCCATATTTATTTTATGCAAACCTAAAACTTGTGTTGTAAGAAAGAACCCTATTTTTGTTCTCATATTAATTACTTGATAACAACTAACGTGAATTTATTTTATTAATTATTGTGCCTAAACTATTTCCAAATAAACGGGGTGAAATATACTTTTCAAATACCAAGTTTATAAATTATATAAAACCTCATTTCCTTGCCCTCTTATTGGACCACAAAAGATCTCCATTAATAGTTTGCTCTTTGGACAATAAAAACTTTGGCACTGAAAATAGTATAGTCATTAAAAAAAAAAAAAAAAAAACTGTTGTTCCTGTTAAGATATGTAATGAACAGAGTTAGATCTGTCAAAGGGGACGATTAAAATAATAATCTTCGCCAAAAAAAAAAAAAAAGCGTAATAATAATCTATATTAAGGGCTGGCATGGTGACGTAAAGAAAGTATTGGTGATGAAAAAACAGCAAAATATTATGAGGGATAGTGTTAGAAAAATTATAAAAAGATGAAAAATTTTAAGGAAGACAGAATAAAATTTTAGGAGGGTTAAATACAATTTAATAGGAGTGAAATACTAGTTTCATTAATTTTATAAACAAAGTTCTTGGCACTCTACCCTAGTTAGTGAGTGGCTCCAACCCTAAATATTTTTCCTCTGTTGGGAGAACACAATGATCCTTTGTTTGGTGTAGGTGCCGTGAGGGTCATTTTTCCACAAGCAATCATTTATCCATTAATAGGCAAAACAATCATTTTAGGTCTTATTTCTTACACTCTTATATGTTGTAAGAAAAAGTTGGAAGAAAGATGTGCAAAAGTTTTTAAAAGAGGTTACATTTTAGGGAGAAAAGATTGATGTAATTGGTCAATTAGAAAAACCTAACAATATTTTTTAACAGGAGTAAAATTATCCAAATACATAATAAAATTAGCTAGTTTAATAAAAAATATTAGTAAGTGAGAGAAAAAAATATTGTGAAAAAATTGTAAAATTATCCAAATACATAATAAAATTAGCTAGTTTACTAAAAAAAAAGTAAAATAATAAAGCAATAAAAAAGTGAAAGAAAAACAAAAGTCAGAATGCTAAAAGAAAGCAAAAAATAAAAATAAGGACAAATATTTCGTCAAAAGAAAGTAATATATTTAAATGAAATTATTATATAGAAATAAATTAGATGAATTTTTTTATAATATATTTTAGGAAAAAATAAAATTGAGAAGAAAAAGTAAAAAATTGAAATTAACTTTTTTAAATAAAAAAGACAAATAAAAAAAAATAAAAAAAAGGGAATAAATTGTCAATGACGAATCGCCCGCCTTTTTTTTTTTTTTTTGGATGGAAGTACCTTACGGTACTTTTAATAAGGTAGTAGAAGATGTAGATCTTTATTATAAAGTGAAATGGAATAAATAAATAAATAAATGAAATGCATTTTCAAGATGACGAGAGTACTAGAAAAGAAATGTTTAAGAATTGAAAATCTCAATGCTAAATCTGAGTGTTAAAAACCTAAACATATTAATTGCATGTTTACTTACTTGTATTCGTTTGTTTACTTACTTGTAATTAGAGTGGACGTCAAGTAGAGGAAACATGATTTGGAGTGAAAATTTGGAATCAAAATAAATTATTTACTTCATGCATTTAGAATTAGAGTCATTGCAACTCACATTAATGCATTTACTTAAACTTGGCATTAGAATAAATTGTTGTACATTTATTATAATTATGATTGTGATGCTAATATAATAACACTAATTATAATTAAAATAATGGGTTAATTATGTTACAGCCCGCCTTTTCGGGATGTGATAAAACTCTTTTTTACTCACTTTAAGGTGACAATTTAGGAAATTTTTTTTTTCTGAAACTGAAATAAATAATCTACTTACAATAATTTTGGTAAATTCTAAAATATTTTCACACTTATATATACATAATTATTCTTACAATTTTAACATTTTTCTTTTTAAACATTCCATTTCAAAACATCTTAAAATATACACAGCGGAAACATTTAGTAGCAGACTCCATACCCGATCTATACACATCATCCGTCCGCCAGCTTATCATTAAGATTTATTCTGACCTTCTCGTCGAAATACCTACAGCATGAAATACTTAATGAGCTAACGCCTAATAAGTCCCATAAATCCCATATGGACAATCAACTGAATGCATGATTCAATTATGCTTCCTTATAAACTTTCTTTATCATCATCCTTTCTTATTTTTAGCAAGGGCCCAAGTGTTCGTACCATTGCGCATTTTCATTTAGGTCTACGTAACACCATGAATATACTTTATCCGTTAAACTCCCCTTAAACTAGGAGTCGATATGACACTTTTTCTAATTTCTGGTGACATATTTACCAGTCCATTTATTATGGTTGACATACCATGCATGATGTGATAGTCACATGTTATCCATGAAACATGAATTCGTTTGCATAGCATAGTACACATAAATACATACTTTATATACACACAGGTATGTAACATTCTATACACACAGGTATTCATCATTGTACATATAGGTACGTAATATATTGTACATACCAATACATAACATGTTATATACTCAGGTATTTTAGTCGTATACTCACAGGTATTCATACTATACCTTAGGTATTCATTTCATAGCAAACATACAAGTTTACACCTTAATATATACTCAGGTATACATGTACATACATTCTATACCTACATTTTCATAATGTAGGTGGGAAGGATACTTACTTGTTTTATGTACTGTAAAATCTACTTCGATCTCCTTTCTCCTAGACTCCTAGGATCCCGTTGGCCAATTACAAAACTATTAGCCAATTCCACTACGTTTCGTTACAAAATATTCATTGCTTAATTAGTCAAGTTGTACAACTATATACAACTCTGAAACCACTGGCTTCCTTATTCGTATCTTATTCTGTATCATTATCATTATCAAAGAACGAAATTACTTCCTTTTCCCTTTTGGGTTCGTTTTAAAATAATTTGGTCTACTCGAGAAAAATGACGATTTTGTCCCTAGTGGGCCAACTAACTCCTGGGCTCGTTTTCACTCTTCTATTAGGAATAATCTTGTACTCATTTCAAAATAATACCCTAATTGGTCGGATTACCTTAATTCTTCATGGTACCTTCTTTCTGTAAAATTTTACAGTTTAGGCCCTTTAACTGAAAATTTTAACAATTTTGTCCCAAGGGTAAAATTGTCCTTTTTAAACCAAAATTTTCTATTTTTCTCCAGGATCGTTTTTGCTCAAAGTACCGTATTCAAAATCCTTTGGGAAACGATGTTTTTTCCCTTTTTAAAATTTTTCACAATTTTCACAATTTCTTTGAAAAATCAAAATATCATAATTGATCGAGATTTTTGACGAACTGTTCATAATGGCCAACAATTTTGTCGAGATCTATAACTTTTATGTTTTAACTTTTGTGAAAATCTCACTATACAAGGGCGTTTTCGACCATTTTTCAATTCTGCTGAGAAAGAACTTTTTCTTTCAATTTAGTCCATAGGGTGTTTTTATAAAAATCCATTTCAAAATTTCAAATCTACCCCTATAGAAACCGTTTTATGCCTTATTCAAATCATCCTCATGATCAAACATCACTTTTGCTAAGACTAACATTAAAATTATAAAAGTAATAATTTTTGCAAAAATTACTATTGTGCAACATAAACCAAAATTTCACAACTTAAACATGCCATACATAACATATTCATGAAGTTTCATCAAATACATGCTCAAGAACTTACATGGGTTTAAAAGAATAAAAATCAAAACAAAATTCATAAAATTTTAAAACTTTAAAATCTAAAACTTACCAAAGTAACACTCTTTTGATTTCTAGCTTTCAAAATCCCTTTGAACTCCCTCCTATGCTTCTTTTTCATGTAAAAACATCATGGATTAATTTTCCCCTTCTATCCATGAAAAATGCCTTGAAAACTTGCTAAAAAGTTTGAGATTTTACCTTAAATCTTGTGAAAAATCCTTGAGCTTGCTTCAAAAACTTGTTTGGGACTATTTTTGCAAAGTTTTGGGGTTGAGAAATTTTTTTGAAAGCTCCTTCAATGGTTGCCGTAACTTGGAGAAGAAGAAGAAGAAAAAAATTTGTGATAACCATGCATTAAATGCTTCCTCATCCACTTGGTTACTTCATCAAGTAACCCTTTGGGTTACCAAGTGTCATCATATGATTGGGCCACCTTTCATGGCTTAGTGGCCCAATAAAAAGCTAAAAGGTGTCCACTTTGTGGGGCCCAAATATTTACACAGTGTAATTTTTTGTCACACAGTCTTTTTTTACACTGCCGTGGTCAAATCAGTGTACTTTCTATCCTTAGACTGTATTAAAATATTTGACTTACTTTTCGTTCACTTTTGAAGGCCAAATATGACATTTTACGTATCGACGTTTTCATTTAACAGTATACTTATACTGCTCCAGCCTCCTTTTTACTCAGGTTAGGGTTTGGATAACTTTTATGTCCTATTTACATTTTAATTTCCTGTTCGCTTATATCACAATTTCACAATTAATTGTGATATAAAATTCATTTTATG
>CAMOHE010047748.1:0-24306 GCA_946598075.1 Artocarpus hirsutus
TCAAATATGTATGTTAACATAATTAGAAATTTGCATGAACTTGGAACACGAAAAGCATGCATTAGACATGGAGAAAACACATACTAAAACCAAGTTTGAATTTAAGAAAACCTGCCTCAAAACTCCTTTGAAAACACCAAAGTTCGGGTTAAAAATCAAGCTTGTATTGACTCCAAAACGACTTCAAACGTGGCTGGAAATATAGTTGTCGTGGTTGCAAAGAGAGCTTTATGCCTTGTGTTTTTAGTTGGAAATTGAAGTGAGAAAGGAGAGAATGAGAAACTAGAGAAGAGAGTGGTGATGGTTAAAAATATAGGCATCAAATTAATTGAGGAGCGGGATAGAATTAAATGAGCATTAAAAGAAAATGTTATCATGTCTCCCATGGAGACTTTTAGCAAATAATGTCAACATAATTGAGGGGACCAATGGGGTATGTTGTAGAAGAAGATGAAGGAGGCATTAAAAAGGTAGTTGAAAAAACATATCGATGTCTCTTGGTAGTTGAGGTGAATTAATTCTATGTCTCCAAATAGTTAAGGCTACTTAATTAAGCATTAATGTAGCGGGACCAGGTTGGTAGAAATAAGTGATAGGTAGATTTAAAATATTTACTACGGAGACTTAGTAAAAATGCTAAAGTGACATTTTATTCTTATGATTTTACAAAAAAAATCATACCCGTTAAAATAACGGGTGTTTCACACGTATTCATCCTAAAGGTGGCAACACACACCACGGCCAACAGGGGCCCTGTAGAGCACCTCGGATGTTCAGAACTAGCTCTCGAGGTTGACATTGCGCTTCTTGGAGCATCTGTCGAGCACATTTGCCGAACCACCAGGATTCCCTACTCGGGGGTTGGCGCTGAGCACACCTCTAACAATAGCCCCCAGTAAAGCTAGTTAGTTGGGAAAGAGCACGTTCACCTTGAGCTATAGTAAATGTGCTCTATTTATAGGTTGCCACTTGAATCGGGTATTAGATAGGTTTTACCAGCAACCCATGTGTCACATCAAGGCCTATCAAAAGGTAGGTGACATGTGTCATGATTCCCGTAGGTGGATTAGTCTCCATTTGGCAACGAGAACGTGGCCGTTTACTGGTTTCTTGTGGCGAATGGCTACCTGTTTATAGGCTCTAACAACTTGGCTCAAGCACGTATTCATCCTAAAGGTCGCAACACACACCACGGCCAATAGGGGCCCTATAGAGCACCTCGGACGTTCAGAACTAGCTCTCGAGGTTGACATTGCGCTTCTTGGAGCATCTGTTAAGCACATTTGCCGAACCACTAGGATTTCCTACTCTGGGGATGGTGCCAAGTACACCTCCAACAATAGCCCCCCAATGCACCTAGTTGGTGCTCGGTCAAGTGGACTACGCCAAGAGGGTGTGATCGGATCAGATTAAGCCTTGGGCGGTGTCCCAGGGAGACCAAATGTGACGACCCGCCTTTTTGAGTAGTCACTTTACTTTTTTAAACATTGTTCTAAATAGTAATCTTACTTACTTAGTAAGAAAAATAGTAAATTAAATTTTTTTTCTTTAAACATTCTTTAAAACGTACTTAAAAATTGTTGCAACCTCTGTCGCTATTCAAGTTGAGACCTCGCTCAATACTTGCCTTTAAAACTATTTCAAATCATTTCTTAAAAAATCATTTCTTAAAACTTATTAAGAAACGTAAATTGATTTATAGTTTAAAACTGAACTTTATAATTAAATAAAGTATTGCGTAAAATATATCTTAAAATTTTGAAAATATTTTTTTAAAACTTTCATTTTTACAGAACTTTGAAAACACTATAGTAAATAGTGAAAAACCTTTTCTTTGTGTAACGAAAGCAAACTGTGATGGTATCCATACTCAAATCCTCGCATTTGTCCTCCGTAGCATCCAGCTCTTCTAACGGGTTCTAATGGTCATCCATAAACTACCTACAGCATGAAGAAACTTTTTATGAGCTTACTCTCAGTAAGTTCAAACGTAATCTCACAAATTATTGAAACATGCTTTAAAAACTTTTCTCATAAAAGCCTTTCTCTTGAAACATTTTTTATAAACATTTTTCATAAACCTTTTTTATTAAATATTTCTAAAACGTTTTTCATAAACGTTTTCATAAAGCATTTTTGTAATGTTTTTCATAAATGTTTTTCATAAAATATTTAGCATAAAACAATCCTCAAATTGCTCTTCATAAACGTCATTTATGTTTTTATAAACACTTAATATAAAACATTCCTCAGAATGTTTTCCATAACACATAAATGTTCCATAACAAGGAAAACAAGAAAAATCAAACCGCATGTTTCCATTCATGCTCAATTATGAACTTTCGATTATGAGTGTCTTATGAACATTCTTTTCTTACTTTAATTTTCTATCTTTGTCCCTTAACTTTCCTTATCTTACTTTAACTTTCTATCATTGTTCCTTAATTTTCTTTATCTTACTTTAATGTTCGTACCAACATCATTAATCATGAGATCATAAACATAATGTTTCCCTTGTGGAAAACTTAAGACCATCGAATATCGAGGTCATGTACCTCACATCTAGGAGCTCAAACTTTAATTTTACTTTCAACACCTCACAACAAAGAGGCTGGTATGATACTTTCTTTTATCGTCTGTACTTTACCTTCTTTTTAACGTTAATGAGCATAACAAATACTAACACATCATATGCAAACACCTTTGCAAATCATATCTCATACTCTAAAACCTATTGCATAACAAATGCAACATAAAACGCAAACACATTTTGTAAATCATAACTTTTATTCTGAAAGTTATTGCATAACAAATACATTATCAAACTTATAACTAAAACTATAAAACATTATGCATTATCAAAATACAAAACATACTTTCAATACTTTGAAAATCATAACTTGAACTTTTAAAAACATTACGCATATCAATATGCAAATAGACTTTAAATATACAGTTGCAAATTCATTGCAAATCTTGCTTTGAATCTATAAAACTTTTTACATAATACATGCAAACATACTTTAAAAGAAACTTGCATAATAATTGCAAACTTATTTATAAACGTATATATAAATATTTAAAAATCATTTACTTCATGCTATAGATGAAGTTTGAGCTTACCTGGACTTAGCTCTAACGTTCTCTATTTCACTCCTGTCTCATTCCTTTTTCTTCCATTAGTCAGCTTTGGTGTCCTGATCAAATGGTAGCCAACTGATTAGTTAACTTTCTTTATTATCAATCCACTTGATTGATAACTTAACTTAAACCTTAAACATTCATTACTTCTTTTCATAACATGGTATATTATCGGTCTACCATTCTCTTTACCTTGTACCCTGTTGCTTTTAACTTTGTAACCTACCAGGTTACCTTACCTTTTGCTTAACTTTATAACCCATCGGGTTATCACTCATTTTACTTGATTTTGTAACCCATCAGGTTACCTTTTGTTTACTTGAACATCTCTTATTCGATCTCCAGTCTCACATGACGGTTTCGTTACTTAGCGTATTACATAACATTTTCTGTCTAAGAACATTATGCTAAATTGGAGTGTTCGACTCTATTCTAGCCGTTTCTTAGAAAATAACGATTTTACCCTCGGCGGGTTTTTCGTCAATTTTTGTAACCTTATAAAACTCATTACTTAACTTTACCATTCTGTTTCTTACATGTTACAAAAAAATTCCCGTGAAAGAGCATTTTCCAACATAGGGCGTTTCAGGTCCGTTTTAGCCATTTTTTATAAAATGACCATTTTGCCTTTAATCTCTTTTTCTTCCATTATTTCCTTAACTAAACTTTAATTTCTTAAAAACTTAGCATCTATGATACTTATGGCCTACGGCAGTGTATGAAACCAACGTTCCCTAGTGAAAACCTAGTTTTCACATAATTTTACGGTTTTGACCTGAAACACAAAAATATTTATATTTTTGCCCCTGGAACCAAAAACGACAACTTTATACTAAAATGTTCAGTTTTTCACAACGAATAAAACTTACAAAAGTACATGGTCAAATTCCAAACATTCATTACATTTTCATTTCTTGAAATTTTGTGCCCAAAATTTCGTAAAATTCATAACTTCTAAACTGGTCAGAATTTTAGAAAACTGTTCATGCTGTCCTAACACTTTCGACAAGTTCTACAACTTTTGTGTTGTAACTTTTCAAAAATTTCAATGTTTAGGGGAACTTTTTGGCTGATTTTCAAATCTACTAAGAATACCCTTTTTCTTTGCAATTTAGTCCCTTTTGAAATTTCACAAAAACCATTACTTTCTTCTTTGCATCATCATCACCATCAACATATAACATAAAACAATCATTCTATATTGTCCATATTACATGCCATGGCTTAAACATTTCATCAAACACTTAATATGCATTAAAAAACATAAACTTTAACTTAAATAAAAAGATTAGGATTTTACCTAATCATTCCCAAGTGCTTTTCCACACCTTTTTTCACTTGAAAGCTTCCAAATTCCCTTGACATCAAGCCTTAACACACCATAAAAATTTCATCACAACTCCCACAAAAACCCTAGAAAACTTAAGGTAAAGTTTGGATTTTACCTTAAAAATTGATTCTTGAAACTTGAGTGAGACAAATATGCCAAGATTTAAGATTGAAAATTTTTTGAAGGAACCTATGGAGATGGAGGAAGAAATGGGTTTCTTCCTTTCTTCCTTTCTTTCTTTCTTTCTTTTCTTTCTTTCTTTTCTTTCACGTTTCTTCCCCCTTTTTTTTTCCACCATGGGACCAAAGGGTCTCCTATATAATGAGCTAATTCAACCGCTTTTTTTTTTCTTTTTCTTTTTCTTTTTCTTTTCTTTTCTTTTCTTTTTTTTTTTTAATAAAAAGGTGATGAGTCATCACCTTGGTAATCAATTAGGTTACTTTGAGTAGCCAAATGTGATTGGGCCACATTTCATGGTGTGGTGGCCCAATCAAAACTTTCAAGGTGTCCCACTAACTTTTTATGCAGTCCAAGTTTATATTGACAGTATTTTTCTTATACTGTCGTTATTCTTTTCCACACAGTTCATCAGGTCCCATAACCTCCCATACTTATTTTCATCCATTTCATAATAAAATTTCAATATTATTTAACTTTATACAGTCTAAATTTATACTAACAATATTTTTCTTATACTATCGGTACATTCTCTATATTGTTACAGCATTCCTTATCCATATTCTCCAAACAGTATTATTCCTATACTGCTTTAACTTAAACAGTCTAATTTTTGTACAGCTTATCCTTAAACAGTTTAATTCCTCTACTACATTACTTTTGTAGTGTAATTTTTTATATTGCATAATGTTATCAGTGTACTTTCTCACACTGCATTATTCTAATACTGTATAATTTTTCATGTTATTATATAGTATTTTTTCTTACATTGTATTTTTTGTCTTAATATAATCCTTAAGTTATTGCATTTTTAAGGTACTCAAATGCTTAGGTGTTACACAGGTGACGAAGTGTCACGTGATGAGGCTCGGAGGGACACATGTCAACACACGATTAGATATCTCCCTGACGAGCGTATTCATTGCGTCTCTTTGGTTTCTACGCCTGAGGCGGCTACAACTAGGAGTTAGCTCTCCGTTTTTTCAGCGTGTAAACATAGCCAAACTTCTCAACTTTGGAGTTTTAATTGCCGAACCATAGAACACAAATCGAGGACTTTATACTTTTCTGAGCTTCTACAGATTTGAGCAAGTAATTTTCCCAAAACATACATTCAAAAATGAGTGACCTTAGCGATTCTTAGAATGTGAATATCTCTTCGTCAGATAGTAGCACCGACACTGACTAGTCAACCACCGTGGAAGTCGTCATTGAGGGAGTGTCTCCTGGTCATGATGGAGCAGCCTGACTAGTCAAAATACTGAGGCTCGGTAAATGGTACCCGAGCAAGAGTTCTTGGATATGATCAATGGGAGACGCCCAGTCAGACCGTGCAGGGGTGAAGACCTATATATTAGGGTAGCCGTCGTTGGTACATCCTGAGTTACTGCCCGGGAACGTGCAAGCTTGGTGACAGCTTCGACGCGCCAAGCACCTCAGGTCAAGATGCGGGGGCTTCTGCTTCAATCACGGGCCAAGTCACCGTGGACATCTCTAGTGAGGATCGGTCAGCCGAGGATGAAGGATTTGAGGGGGCCGCTGCTGGAGACAAGGAAGCTGAGGAGAGGATGTTGTCACTAGTCAGAGGAGTGATCGCATTTAGGAGATCTCGGCCCAACCAGACGTCTGCGGCGGGATACACATGCGTATTAATGGTGCCCCAGCTTGAAGCACTATGCCAAGAATATGGTATTCTAGACGACGCCGACCTTATCTTGCTTGCGGAGGATGATTTGTCGCTTAAGCCATCGACTGGGCATATAACGCTGTACATCGAGTTCTTCCGAGCTGGGTTTCGGCTACCTTTCCACCCCTTTCTCCGTCGGGCGTTTTAACAACCTGAATGTGTGTCCTACTTAGCTCAACCCAAATTGTTATTATTCCATAATCGGGATGTATGTGCTACGGAGGTATTATCGGGCAACCGAGATGCCGTGGGAAGCTTTCAAACAAGTGTATAAAATGAAAAGACTTCCTCGACAGTTGAGATGGTGTTACTTCACCGGCTTTAGGAAAGATTTTATTTTGGGCAACCTCGACTCGGACAAATTGTGAAAGTTTGAGTGGTTCTTCGGTTGGAGGAATTATTTAGCCCTAGCCAGTGAAGCCGTGCTTAAAGATTAATAAGTCCCAAGGACGTTCAAGCAAGGACATGTTTAGTCAAAGAGGCCATGGGCGCCGAGCGAGCTCATTGATGCGGTGGAGGATTTGTACGCTAAGTCTAAATCTACTCAACAGCTCATTGTTGGACGACGAACATGGAATCACTCTGGACAGAGATGCAATCCACACCAAGATCTCTTGCAATTCTGAGGCTGGCCACCAATGCTTTGTACTCGGCTTTGTTGTTAGATGTCTTGAAGTTGAAACGAAAGATGTAGATTGCTTTATAATCGTTTGGACTGGTGAGGATCAGACCGGCGCCTGACCCATCGATGTAAAAGGATCCATCGAGGAAGAGTTTCCATTCAAGCTAAGTCTTGGAAATGTTGCCGTTCCCGCTGCTGCTGGAGGAGTCTTGTTCTTCTACAGAGGCCCTCTCGACAGAGGGGGTACTTTGCGTGGCATTAGTGAATTCGACGATAAAGTCAACCAGGGCTTGTGCCTTGATGGCTGTTCTCAAAACAAAGTGAATATCATACTGTCCGAGCTCCACCGACCACTTGGCCATTCGTCCAGAAAATTTCAAACTTTGGAGGACTTGGCGTAAGGGATATTTGGTTGGAACCCAAATGGTGTGAGCTTGAAAGTACTGCCGAAACTTTCAAGTAGAGGTAACAAAGGTGAATGCAAGTTTTTCAAGAGGAGGGTACCTCTTCTTGACGCCTTGAAATACATGGCTCGTGTAGTAAATTAGTTTTTGGACACCATCTTTTTCTCGGATGAGGTCTAAGCTCATGGCTTTTTCAGACACAGCAAGGTAGGCATACAATGTCTCTCATGGTAATGGTTTAGATAGGAGCGGGGGCGTGGCTAAATACCTTTTGAGATTTTGGAACGCTTCTTCACATTTTCTGCTCCACTTAAACCTTCCCTTGAGTGCCTGAAAAAACGGATGGCACTTATCGGTAGACTAGGATACAAATCTAGACAGAGTTACTACCATGCCAGTCAATTTTTGTATCTCTTTGGTAGTACGGGGCGAATGAATGTTAATCACTGCTTGAGCTTTAGCTGGGTTAACCTCGATCCCTCTTTGGTTCAACATGAACCCGAAAAACTTGCCCGAGCCGACCCCAAAAGCACACTTGGCCAGGTTCAATTTCATCCCATACCTTGGAGAATGTCGAAGCTCGCTTGGAGTTTGGCGATGTGATTTACTACTCGGATAGACTTGACGAGTATGTCATCCACATATATTTCCATGGTTTTGTCAATCATCCAGGCAAACATCTTGTTCACCAAGTGCTGGTAGGTCGCTCT
Organism: Artocarpus hirsutus; assembly: GCA_946598075.1. Taxonomy (NCBI): domain Eukaryota; kingdom Viridiplantae; phylum Streptophyta; class Magnoliopsida; order Rosales; family Moraceae; genus Artocarpus; species Artocarpus hirsutus. The sequence continues at coordinate 8,072 of CAMOHE010047748.1, forward strand.
GGCATTCTTTAATCCAAATGGCATAAACAGTAGCAAAAAAGCCCGCGTCGGTGGTGAAGGTGGTCTTGATTTGATCTTCCTCGGCCATCCTGATCTGATTGTAGCTAGACAAGGCATCCATGAAGCTCAGTAGCTTGTATTCGGCTGTCGCATCCATGAGTTGGTCTATCCGAGGAAGTGGAAAGTAGTCTTTGGAGTAGGCCTTGTTAAGTTCTGTGTAATCAATGCAGACCCGTCATTTTCCATTGGCTTTCTTGATAAGGACTGTGTTCGTAAGCCATTTCAGGCACGTGCCTTCTCAAATGAATCTGGCTTTCAGTAGCTTTTATACTTTCTCGTTGATAGTAGCTTATCTCTTTGGGTTAAAGGCTTTACGTTTTTGGATGAGTGGTTTGTGCTTAGGCCAAATGTTGAGGTGGTGATAGATGACGCTGGGGCGATGCCGGGCATGTCTTTGTAAGACCTCACGAATACATCTCGATATTTTGTTAGAAATTTCTCTAGGTCAGCCTGAATCTCAGGCTTTAGCTAAGAAATGAGTTAGACCATGCAGTCAAGATGTTCAGGGTCTAAATTATGTAGCACTAAATCCTCCACTGGCGTGGTTCTAACCTCTTCCTTCGAAAGCCAAGGATTCAATTTGGACAACATTTTGGGCTTTTGCTCAACGGGGAACTCTATTTCGTCGACCTTATATATGGCCTAGAGCCGAGGCCTCTTTGACAACCTATACGTAGCAGTCTCGGAAATCTTTCTGCCATGACTTGATGGCCCCAACCCTATTCTTCATTGGAAACCTTATCAGCAAATGGTATGTGGAGACCATGGCCTTTATGGTGTTTAGTGTCAGAAGCCTGATAATTATGTTGTATTGAGAGGGCTTGTCGATGATGAGGAAGTCAAAAATACGCATCACCCAAGCGGCCTCCTCTCTGAAGGTGACCAGCAGGTCGACCTTTCTAACTGCTCGAACGTATTCCCCAGCGAAGCCGTACAAGGGTGTCTAGATAGGGATGAGAGTAGCGTTACTGATCTTCAACTTGTCATAGGCCTATTTGAAAAAGATGTCAGCTGAACTACCGTTGTCAATCAATACGCGGCGAATGGTATTATTGGCAATCTGTAATTCACACACAAGCACGTCATTGTGTAAATGAACAAGTTAATCTGCCTCCTCTTTGGTGAATGTGATTAAAATGTCTTGTTGTTGGCAGATCTTATTCATGTGCTCGGACATCTTCATGAGAACACCCTTCTCAACCAATCAAGCTTCTCGGGCATACGCTTGCTGGCCACTTGAGGTGTCCCCGTTAATAGGCCATCAAAGATTGTGTGAACAATATTCGGGGGTCTCGAGGTGTTTTCACCTTTATTATGTGGTCGAGTCTATGCGTCCATGGTCTGTTGGTCATTTCTTCGGGCTATAAAACCAAGAGTTAAGACTCGCTTGACGAATTCTCGCAAATGTCCATCTTGGACTAGTCTTTCGATCTAGTCCTTGAGCTGGATACATCGCGAGTGTTATGTCCCATATCTTTGTCGAAATTACAGTACTTCTTCTGATCTCTCTTGGCCTTTCTTCCCTTCAGCTTGGGCGGATCTACCAACAAGTTCCTACCACTCACCTAGGCGAGCACCTCGTCGATGCTAGCAACCAGGGGTGTATAGCTCTTAAACTTCCTAGTCAGCAACTTCGTCTTCTCAGTCTTCTTCTCCTTCTTCTGCCTCTTGTTCTGCTCGACACTAAGCTGCTGAGGTGTGGATTTCTGTTATTCTCTTTATTACTGCCGCTGCCATTACCTTCTTTTTGGCGGCTCTTCATAAATTCAACCATGTCGGTGTATTTCTATGCATAGCCGAGCATCTAAGAGAAAGTATTCGGCAACTCAAAAGGAAAAGACCATGCCAGTTTCTTATCTTGGAAACCCCCGACGAAGGCATGTTTAAGGGTCTTGTCTTTGACGTGTCTCACCTCTAGCGCTGCTCAGGTAAAGCGGTTGATGTAATCTTTGACACTGTCGTCCACTTGCTTAATGGCATAGAGGTGAGTTATATCCTTCGCTCTTATCCTAGTCATCGAGAAAGCAAAGGAAAAGGCGTATGAGAACTGGCTAAAATGGTCCTTGGCTCGTTCCTTCTAAACCATTGTCAAGCAGGACTGGTCAATGTGAGTGAAAAGGCCTTACACATAGCGGCATCGCTAGTATTCTGGAGAAGCATATATCCTCGGTAATGCTCCATGTGCTTGTCTGCGTCTGTCGTCCTGTTGTAGGCCTTGATTTGCAGGACATTGAATTTTGATGGCATAGGTGCCTGCATAATGGCGTTAATGAACGAAGGGTCCAACATACCACCTTTATCGAGCCCAAACCTATTGTTATGAATCTGGTCAAGCTGGCATTATGGCTCCCGAAACTGACAGCTATTGGTATCTTCGGGCAGTTTCACCCTATACGGGGCACCACCCTCAACCCTGTTGCCAACCCAGGGTTGCTGGTCCTACTGAACTTCTCCTTGACGTTTGAGCCAATCAAAGACCGATGCTTGAGAACCTTACTGCGATTGTCCTCGACCCCCCTAAGGGCCAAGTCGGCCTTCCCATACGAGTGTATTATTAGCTGAGATTCCTCTTGTGAATTGTCTAGAGTGCTCAAAATCAGCTTTGTTTATGCCCTCAGTTGCTTGTTTTGCTCCACCTCTGGCCTGCCCTGCCTGTGTTGGGGGAAGGAGGATAGGCGCCTATTGACACTCTGCTTGTTACTGCGTGAGTTACTGTGTAAGTATTTGAGCAGCATTTGTGAGTTCTCGGATTGGATCTTGGGCAACTTGATCATTCACTTGTTTGGCTCTGGTCGCGTTGTCCTAGCCCCCAGACTAGGATCTTATTGCTTGAGGTCATCTGCGAGGCCTGTTCAGGTTTTGGTCTCGGTTTTAGGCTTCACCCAAACCCGTCTTGTCTGGCATCTTCATCTCAGGTATTGCCTTGTGTTACCATGCTTAGGTCGCAAGGCAGGTTGTGGCTGGTGACTTCGAGTGAAGGCATAGGCACCTTCATTCTAGCGCCAAAATATTGATGCTTACCAATGAATAGCAGCAACTCAACACTATGTGCGGCTACACATGGTGCTCGGATGGCTCTCCCCTACTCGTCTCGACCTGTTTAGGTGTACCTGCAACAAGAGGAGGGATGCTTTAGATGTGAAACGGGCTAACACTAATGAGGTACTAGACAAAGGCTCTCCGACGCTCAAGGCAAGCACTGCTCGACAGAGAATGAGAGCTGGTTAGTTGAAAAAAAAACACGTTTGCCTCGAGCTACAATAAATGCACTCTATTTATAAGCTGTCACTTGACCCGGGTGCTTGGTGGGTTTTACCCATAACTCATGTGTCATTTCAAGGCCTGTTAGAAGGCAGGTAACATGTGTCATGGTTCCCGCCGGTGGATTAGCCTCCATCTAGCGGCAAGAACGTGGCCATTTGTTGGCTTTTTGTGGCGAGTGGCTACCTATTTGCAGGCTCTGATAACTCGGCCCAAGCACATGTTCATCTGATGAGGTGGCAACACGTGCCACGGCCAACAGGGCCCTATAGAGTACCTTGGACATTTAGAATGAGCTTTTGGGGTTGACATTGCACTTTCCGGAGCATCTGCTGAGCACATTTGCAGAACCTTCGGGGCTTTTTCCTCAGGGGACGGCGCCAAGCACACCTTTAACAGACGTGGTTGATACTTTGATGAAAATTATTCCATTACTTACAAAATTTTAAGCCCTAGTATAATATATAGTATATTTTTTAAATTATTTCTAACATTTTGTTAGCAGTAGAGTTATAATTTTATATGATTAAGTAGGATTACTCTACTTTGATATAGCGTAATAGTAATCTTTTTTCCTACCTCTAGAAAAGAGTAAACCTATTTAACCCATAACCCATGGGGTAAAACTTTCCACCACTAATAAAATAGTAAAGTTTAGTCTAAAATGTATACTATACGTTAAACTGAGACACATAGTTATATAAGTAGTGAGATTTTAACTCTAATAGGATGAAAATAATTTTTATTCATGTGTTGCATCGTCATATGTAATAGGCAACCGGACCCATCAACATCATTTTGGAATTATCGCTATATTTTATGATAAACTAGAAATTACAAGAACATACTAGCAACATTTTTTTAACTTTCTGAAGGCAAATATAACTAAAGCGTTAATAATGTGTCATCGTCCAAGAGATAAGTATTATATGTGTCCGACTTTATTGGCCAAGGCCCCAACCCTTTTTTTGAAAGAAAAAAAGAAAAAAAGAAAAAAAGAAACACTTATAATTGTAGTAATAAGTCAATTGAGTTCTTTTTTTTTTTTAATTTTTTAATGTACATATACATAGCTTATCATAGCAACAAGACAATTGAGTTTTTATTTTTATTTTTATTTTTTAATATCCATACACATAGCTTACCATGGGCAAATCTATCTTAAAACCCATCGATTTCATTCTTACAATTAAATCAAAAATTTTTTATGTATTGTCCTTAGCTTATACAATAAAAATGATACTTAAATTTTATGATCAATAATCCTAATGAAATCTTATTAAAATTATCCAACCGTGAGAAAGAAAAATGAATTGAGAAAAAAAATAAAAGCTTTCTATGAGTAATTTTTTAATTCAAAAAGCTTTCTATGAGTACTTTTTTAATTAGGAATTTTTACTAGTGATGTACTTTTTAAAGCCTTTATATTTTATGAAAATTATATATATATATTTTATAAACATGATGGTTGAAAGATATATTTATTGTTAGGTTTTTTTTTATGCTTATAATTTTTTTTCTTAAGTTTGTTTTGCATATTGGAAAGCAATGTTATAATTTGTAGTTGATGCTTAAAATTGTAATGTGTGAAAATATTATATCATAATAAGTTTTTATTTTTTTATTATAATATATGATAATATTATAGTACAACAGTTAAATCTTGATTTCCCAAGCAAAGTTAAAACGGTTTTTTTTACAGCATACCCAAGGCAAAAACCAGAGGACGTGGTCATGTGGCATCATTTGAGACCAGTAAGAAATGAATGATGAGTAAATGGTCCTATAATAGAGGACAAAAGAGGAACTCACGAAAAACCACCACGCAAAATTACACTTCTGCCACTGTTACTCCAAGCCCTGGGCAGTTCCCGTTTGTTAATTGTTCTCTCTCTCCATTTCCCCAATCAAATTTTTTTGGCCGGCCTTTTTTTCAAATTTTTCCGAAATGAAAGAACCATCTTTTCCACTTCTTTTGCTTCCAACAATGGAAGTCCAAACCGCCGTCCTAGGAGGAACATTTCCCGTTGCCCTGTAAGTCCAACATTATTTGATCCAAACTAAAACTTCCTATCTGGGTTTCTGTTCTTTTTTTTTTCCCTTTCTTTTTCTCTTTCTTGTCTTATTAGGTGTAGAAATTGTAATAGTCAAGAGCTAAATAGAGACCCATTTGATTATACTGTTGTACAGATTCATTGTTGATTTTAGTTTTTATTTTTTTCCGTGATTTGTTGTTGTTTCTGTAACATATTTTGAATTTTTGTACCTTATCTTTTATAGTTTATGCCTTTGACCATATCTACAATTTTTTACCTTTAATTATTATAGTTCATTTTTTACCATCGTTCCATCTCAAAGGCTTAAACTTTCCATAGCTCAGTTCCTTCTTGAGTTTTCTTTTTTCCTTTATATTTAGTTGAAAAGTTCCTTATACCTTACTTTGGGTGTCCGTACATAGATTCCAAGGTTCTCAGTTTAACTTTTTTTACATCATAAAAGTTCCATTTATAGTTAACAATTAGAATATTATCCAGCCATTTTCTGCAAAAACCCATGAGTTTTGGTCCATCTTAGTATGCTTAAACTGTAGGCATCAATGTCAATTCTATGTGGCTTCCCTCTCCTAGAGTGTGTTTATTGTCTGGCGTGCGCCCGCTGGGCTTGGAAACGGTGTCTCCATACAGCAGGCCATGACAGTGAGACTTGGGGCCTTGCCACTGCCGAAGAATTCGAGCCCGTCCCTCGCCTTTGCCGCTATATCCTTGCTGTCTACGAAGACGATATTCGGCAGCCTCTTTGGGAACCCCCAGAAGGTTATGGAATCAATCCAGATTGGTTGGTCATTAAAAAGAGCTACGAAGATACACAAGGGCAAGTTCCTCCTTACATATTGTACCTGGATCATGATCATGCAGATATAGTTCTCGCTTTTAGAGGACTTAATTTGGGAAAGGAAAGTGACTACGCGGTTTTACTCGATAATAAGCTGGGACAGAGGAAGCTTGATGGCGGGTATGTCCACAACGGGCTATTGAAGGCTGCAGGATGGGTTTTGCACGTGGAACTTGATGTTTTGAAGGATTTGGTGTTGAAGTATCCACATTATAATTTGACTTTCGCTGGGCATTCTCTGGGGTCGGGTGTAGCAGCATTGTTGACAATGCTAGCAGTGCAAAACAGGGATAAATTGGGGGACATTGAACGGAGAAGAATCAGATGCTATGCTATTGCACCTGCCAGGTGTATGTCCTTAAATTTAGCTGTTAGATATGCAGACGTCATCAATTCTGTTGTGCTTCAGGCAAGTTCTTGATGTTGGTTGTTTGATATTGTTGTTTAGATGGGCAGAATTCTAACTCGATATGTTTTAAGGCTTTGACATTCTCTGGACCTCTTTGTTTCATGGGTTTGAATCACGATTCCCAATGTGAGCTGGGAAATTTAATCTAGATTTGTGTTTGAGAGAGAAAAGAATAAATGAGCGTGGTTCGAATTTTCAAAAAGGGAAATCTGGATTAGATTTGAGAATTGTAATTCAAATCCGTGAAACAAACAGGTGCTTTGTGTTTGTTTGTGATATTGGAAATTGGAGCTTTATTTCGAGCGGAGATTATAGAGGGGAGCATTGAGGACCTTTTTTTCATTGTTTAAGTCAAGTATTTCTTCAAGTTTTCATTTCTAAAGCAAAAATGTTCAGAATAGTTGCAATACGACAACAACATAGTCTCTTTGTGATCTTCATAAAAGAAGCTCCCCACCTGTCTATATTTGTATGACAATTAATATTGGCCATTTAAACATATATCTCAATATTAGCTGCAATCATGTTTTTTAGAGTTGATTGTGATTCTTACACTGAATCAGGATGACTTCTTACCCCGCACAGCCACACCTTTGGAAGACATATTCAAGTCACTTTTCTGGTATTGTTGTCTCTGCTCACCCTTTTCAGCTATAGCTCTATTTAATATGATAAGCTGTTAACTTTATTCACATTAGTGCCAAAGAATCGAATACATTCGCTGTATTGCAAGTTGTTCAATGCTCTTATAGTCCACTTTTGCAATTTCTGATTTCAATTTCAACGTCTAAAGCTCAGTTCTTTATATTGAACAGTTTGCCGTGCTTGCTATGCCTAAGATGCATGAGGGACACATGCATACCAGAAGAGAAGTTGATCCAAGATCCAAGGAGGCTGTATGCACCCGGCCGCCTCTATCATATTGTTGAGAGAAAACCTTTCAAGTACATACACGTTGTGTAATTAATCATATTATCAGTTAATGATGGTTCTGATCATGTATTATTCGTGCCTGGCTTACAAATCTTGACTAACATAAAGGTTTATAAATCGAACATGGCACATTATTTTTGGATAGGTGCGGTTTTTAGGATCAATCTTCAGTTCTTGAGTTTTTAAGCAAAAATCTGAACTAGTTTTGTCTTCCCCCTGCCGCATAAGATCTAGTGTTTTTACTTTCTGTATGATTTTATACTAGCATGATCATAAAGGCTTTTGGACTTAATATTTCAATATCATAGGTCCCAAATGTTGCATGCACGTTAAAGTTGAAGAATAATGTGCACTTATTCAACATACATTACTTGTGCTGCTTCTAGTCAAGTCAAATAGATTTTATGTTGAACTGTTTCCTGATAGGGAACCAATTAAACGTTGAGGACCAAGATGCACAAGTCTGTAATTTTTGGTCCTATTATGTGGCGTGAAAATTTGCTGAACGCTTGGATGGCATTGCCATCTATGGAATTTTTTATCTTTTATTTTTGACAGGATGGGCAGGTTTCCCCCAGTTGTAAGGACAGCAGTGCCAGTTGATGGGAGGTTTGAACACGTAGTACTTTCTTGTAATGCCACTTCTGATCATGCCATCATTTGGATTTTAAGAGAAGCCCAGAGAGCGCTAGATGTAAGTCTTATATTATGTCTCTTAATCACGGTTTAGACTACTTAATCTCACTTCTTTTTTCACGTTTCATCTTCTATTTTTGCTATGTATGAGGAGCGAAAATAGCTCACGGGAAAGATTAATATGATAAAATATAAAGTAGTCTTAAGTTTAATTTCCTAATATTTCATTAGAGTCGTAATAAGTTTCTCAAAACTGTTTCAATTAGCTTCCCTTTACTGATAATTGGGTAGTTTTTGTTGTTTGTTTTAGTTCACTTCCTATTTATGTTAGTTATCCTTTCTCGTTATTTTCTTCTCTATGAATTGGCAATTAAGTCTTGATTATTCATTAATGTTGATGAAAATTCTTAACGTTTCTTTCTCTCTTTCTAAATTCTGAACTCTTTTTCTTTTTCTAATTTCTCTTCCATCTCCCTCTCTTTCTCTCACTATCTCCCTTCTTTCCTAGTGTCCTAAGTCAATTGCCTTATGTAAGAAAAGCACAGATTCTTTGAAACAGGAAAAGAAAAGGAAAAGGAAAGAAAGAAGGGGTTCACTAAAACTTATGACAAGAGCAATCCTTGAACAGACCATTTTCTTCCCTTAATCTCAATTTTGCATCCTTTTTTCCCTTGATCCAGATAATGTTAGAGAAAGATCGAGTTATGGAGATTCCAGCAAAGCAAAGGATGGAACGGCAAGAGACCTTAGCCAAAGAGAAAAGCGAGGAGTACAGGGCTGCACTTCAAAGAGCGGTTACACTGGCTGTGCCTCACGCTTATGCATCTTCTCAATACGGAACCTTTGACGACGAGCATTGGGACAACTCACCTGAATCAAGCGGGGAATCTACTTTCAGATCATCCAGGAAAGCCAGGGGCAAAGAAACCTGGGACGAGCTGATTGACCGTCTATTTGACAAGGATGAGTCAGGTCACCTTGTGTTTAAGACGTCACATAGCATAGATGATTGATTGTTTGTAATTTAGGCTAAACGTGAGAGAAAGAGAGGAATAAATTTGCAGAAGATCAGATTCATTTATTCATTTAGTACCTTTTCATTTTGAGTTGTTCTTGTGCTATTGTAATGACGGATTTTGAGTTAATCTAAAAGTTACAATAACAATAATTATTAATAGACACAAAATGCTTATCTTGCTATAAATTTTGCCATATCTAAAGACAAATTTTCAATAGTTACTTTTTCATCAGTTGATGATCAATTAAATTATAAAAGTGAGCTAGATATACTTTCCTAGGGCGAGGCTTGCTTTCCACATAAAAGTGAGCAGAATTTAAGGTACAAAAATCTTTCGATGTTATTAAAACTTCATGTTACCACGAGCTGTTTACTTATGTATATCATTTAGCCATGACTTTCTTTTTTTTTTTTTGGGAAGAACATTTAGCCAAAAAAAAAAAAAGACAATTAATAGCATTACTCGAGTGAGTACAAACAATTCATAAACGTAATTGTTTGGCGAATCAGTACAAATGGAATAATAACGATAGACAATTAGAAAAATCGGCTAGCATAATATAATGTAACAATACTCATCTATTATACTAAAATCTAAAGGACAATTGTACTGCAAAACAACAAACCACAGAAAAAGGAATGGCAAACCGTTGGGCGAGAATCATGACATAAACTAAAATAAATTATACACTTTTCCCTCTGAGAGCTCTCATGGGCTGTCTATTACCAATTCTTGAAAAACTAAAGGGATGAAGCCCATATCAGAGCATAAAATGAAGATCAACTTGAGTCAATTTCAAGGAGTACCTTCATTGGCAAATCCTCCCTTGCGACCTTCAGATCCTGGCCTCATGAGCTTCTTTTCCCTTTTTGCAATCTTCCGCATCTTCTTATCATGTTTCTTTGCCGCTATATTTTCCGATCTCTTTTGCTGTCTCTCTGCTTTCATCTTCTGTGTGGTTTGATTCCTCTCCTCCCATTTCTGAGCATTCTTCTGTTGCCTTCTCTTTTCCTTCTGAATGCTTTGCCTCAACAACTTGGGATCATCGTGAACCTTGATTCCGGCAGCCCTGCTTGCTGCAGCCTTCCATGAATGCTTCTTCGAGATAACGTCCCCTTTCTCGGGATCTCTCTTCGCTTCCTGCAACTTCTTGGCCCTCTCAAGCTCCTGCAATTTCGAAAGCTTCCTCTTCTTCTTCTTCTTCCCATGCTCGTCTTGGTTCCCAAGCTTGACATGACTGAATGTCAGCTCCTTTGAAGCTTCTACAACGTCTTTCTCCACTTTGTCCTCTGAATTACCAGTTTTTGTCTCTTTTTCCTTCGACTCAGTTCCTCTTTTGCGCTTCTTCTGCTCAATTCCTTTCCCATCATTTCTCTCATTCCTCTTGTTCCCTTTATCCAAGCCCCCAGTGTTCCGAATAGCCCGAAACTCCTCAATTCTTCGTCTAAGGCGCTGCCGGAGCTCTTCATACGTTACCGACCTATTATCATTATCAAAACCGGACAGAACGGGCCTAGTCTTCGTCTCATTGCCGTCGTTCTCATCATTGTCATTATCATCTTGCTTCTCCTTTTCCAAACTTTGCTTCAACAAATCAAGGGTAGTTGTGGAAGCCTTGTCGGGATCCAAACGATCTCTCCGGGCTTTCTTGATGTTCTCCTTTGTTTCCTTCTTGGCCAAAGCTTTTTCAGCCTTGCTCAGACCCTGAAACCAGGGCTTATCCGCGTCGTCTGTAGGTAGATAGAACTTTGCCGGAATAAGCTCCACTAACTTGTCAAAGAACAAGGAATGTTGATGAATTATGGACTTTAAGTCAACAACAGGAGTAGAATCAACATCAATTTTCACCTTCTTCTTCTTCATCTACACAAATATTTTGAAATTAAAACAACACTGAAAAGTTAATCAACAGCAGCATAAAAAATTTCGGAATTTTTCAAAAGTTTAAGCTATAAAATCTCATACCAGCTCTCATATTGATTACAAAAATAAAATGAATCTAAAAAATTAATCAAGATTCATGCTACCGAAATGGGGAAACAGAAATTCAAAACCAGAAACTTACCAACCCAATCTCAATGGAAGATATGCTTTGCTGAGAGAAATCAAACAATGACAAAAAAAAAAAAAAGGATAACATACCTGAAAATCGGAAGAAACCAAGAACCTTTCAGGAATGGCAGCAAAGGGGACGGTGAATGGCAGACTGGAAGAGAGATGGAGAGAGGAGCAAAGTAATAAACCCAGAATCATAAACCCTAATAGCTCCGACTGTGGGTCGGGTTGAGACGTGGGTTCCAAATAGTATAAACGACAAAATCGCACAAAAAAAAACCTTTAACTAGATAGAACTTAAAAACGACAAAACGATAGCAAAAATGACTGAATGATTTAGAACGATTACATATATGTAAATGTAAAATTATAAAAGCCCGCTCACGGACAGGGGGATTTTAAAATGAATGGTTTTCTTAGTTTTCATATTTTAAATTTTATATTTTTCATTATAATCTTAAATGTTTTTCTCTATTTTTATTTATTTTAAATTATTATATTTTTATATTCATTATTATAAAATAAACATTTAATAATAACACTGTTAACTACTAATTGATAATTTTAACTTTAAGTATAATAAACATTTTTAATTTTATAATGATTGTAAAATTAGTTTTCATCCTTAAACCTTTTTTCCATATACATGGATCAATTTATTAAAAAAACAATTATACTCCAAACCAACCAAAAAACACGAAATAATAATATTATGCATATTCACGAAAAGAAAAAAGAAGACGAAAGAGCAAGACCATTTTTTATATCTTACTTTTACCAACACTTCACGGCATCGAGGAAATATAGGAATTGATATTGAAACTTAAGTGTGGTACAAACAAAAATACGAAGGCGACGACCTTGGCATATCCTCACAATTATCATGGTTTTTTTTTTAAAATGATTATCATGCTTTTTTGGATCAAAAGGAGGAATAGATTGGTCAAAGACCCTGTAAATATCAAGTTTCGTCGTGTTAGGTTTGAATTTTGTATTGGCTTATTGCTTTGTATATTGAAAACCAAAAAAAAAAAAAAAAAAGAGAGAAAAAAGAAAAAATATGTAAAATTTATGAGATAAACATAGGGAACATCAAAGTCGTAAAGATAATGCCAAAATCATGAAGATTTTATTCCAAGAAAGTTTCGGAGATAAAGCCAACCTATTGAGAAGAAAGTTTCATACGTAATATTTATGTGATAAACATAGGGAATGTCAAAGTCTTAAAGATAATGCCAAAATCATGAAAATTTTATTCCAAGAAAGTTTCAGAGATAAAATCAGCCTGTTGAGAAGAAAGTTTCATACGTAATATTTATGTGATAAACATAGGGAATGTCAAAGTCTTAAAGATAATGCCAAAATCATGAAAATTTTATTCCAAGAAAGTTTCAGAGATAAAATCAGCCTGTTGAGAAGAAAGTTTCATACGTAATATTTATGTGATAAACATAGGGAACATCAAAGTCTTAAAGATAATGCCAAAATCATGAAGATTTTCTTCCAAAAAAGTTTCAGAGATAAAGCCAACCTGTTGAGAAGATTTCAGAGCATATTTCAAATTCTTAATTGAAATTTAAGTCATCTTATTTTGGGGAGCAAGGTTGATTTGAAAAAGGATTGAAATTTTGAATTAAAAGAGGATTTATCTCCTGTTTATAAAAGTTAAGGCTCGAGTATGGTTTAGTGGTTCTAAATGAAGAATATATGATTTAAAAGATAGATCATGTGTTTCAGAGGCAGATTGCATCAGTTTTGAAATTCAAGTTCAAATTGTTGCAACAAATTCTGAAACGTTTGAATTTTTAATAAGGTTTCGCTGTCTATAAAAGGAGTACGTTCTGAGACTTTTTTATAGAGTTACTAAAGGGCAAACACGTACAAAGGCAATGAGTTTTCATCCAAGTATGTTCGGGAGAAGATACTCAATCATTGAGAGAGAGTCTTATATTGATTAAGTCTAATTGGTGCTTGCATACATTTTTCTTAATAGATTATTCAACATCTGAGTATGGTCTCAAGGACGTAGGTTTAACAATCAAACCTCGATAACAATTTGTTATGTTCTTTCACTTTTTTCGTGCACTGGTAATTTTTAATTAATTTGACTTTAATTAAAAATTTGGTAATTCCTAAAACAGATCTTTTCAGCCAAAATCATTTTTGCCATGCTTTTTTTGACGCTCAAATGTCTGAGGGTTAGGAAAGAGACAATATTTCTTAATCCCGGCACCCAAATAGCGTCTCGAACAATGTCGTAGTACAAAGAGCATTTTCCTAGGAGAAGATTATTAGGTCGTTTGGGACTTAAGTTATAATTAAATTTTAAGTTTGAAAATTGTAACATATGATAATTTTATATTATAGTAAAAAATTATGATATACTACCATTTTATTATACTTGTTTAAATCAAGTCAATTTAAGCACATACGGTATTCATAAAAGATAAGTTAAAATATATATTTATAACGTAAATTTTGTTAAATCTGTTTGGTGATGTTGCAATATAACGATTCCTATAAGCATATGCAAAGCGTAAGGGGAAAAAAAAATAGAATGGCAGAATGCCTTGCCATTCCTTTTTTTTTTTTTTCCATCAAAACGCCTTGGCCAGGTTTCTCTCTCTCTTTTTATTTCTGTTGGTTGAAAAATATTGACTTGGGCAACCAATAACAATGCAAATTATTGGAACCGCTGATCGCGGACAAACACAGACAACACTAACTTCGAACGGATCAATAACAAATCTACCACTTGCATTCACGGTTAAGCTGTTGCAGGCCCAAACCAAAATTTACCAAAATTCCTACATATTGTTCTTTTTTTTGTTCCTTGTTTTTCCGTTCTTAATTTTCTTCTATCATTTCAATTTTTAATTTTTCAATTATCAATTTTTATGATAGAGTATACAATTTTGCTTTAATTGTTTAAATTAGCTTTTTAATAGCCTAATATCATGTCTTATCCGTAAAACAAAATTGCATTTTTTTACGGCGAGAACTTCCTTTTTAATTTATTATATATATATATAGAGGCTTCGCCAACAGCATACATCGCTGTCGTTAGCGATCGGGTCCCACAATCTTCCGCTACTCCCATTGCTTTCTCATCTTTTTCTGTTTAAGTTCCTCCATTCCTTCACAACAAGCATATAAAACCAAACTCTCTTTTTGCCAAAAAGCGTATCCAAACCTAAATTCATTTTCCTCTCTTTTCCATTCCTCTGCCTCTCGAATCTTCCACCACCACAACCCATGAAAGCCGCGGTTTGTGCCAGGATCGTATTATTGTTGACCGGGACTCTTTTGATTTATTGTCGTTTTTCTTTCTCGTGTCGTTTGTCGTAGGTTCTCTGGAAACTTCACAGATCTGTATTTCTCAATCTCATGAAGTGTTTCGGTATTTGTACTTGTTACGCCGCGTGAGATAATTAATCATTTTTTCCAAGCGAAGGGATATATTCGGTAGTTTGTTGAAACGGACGGGAATGGAGCTCAACGTCGTCGTTTTGGCTGCGTTGGCTGTGCTAACTTGCGCGCCATCGCGGGTTCGTCCAGAGGAACATCGGCTTTTGGTGAACATGACGCTCGTTCGCAACGCTTCTACTCTCGGAGCTTGTAAGTTTTTTCTTTGCCTTTTTTCATTCCTCAAATAAAATAAAAATACTTCGATTTATTTTATTTATAATTTCTGTTTATATAAATTATATATATATATATATATATACACATTGGCAGTTTGCTTGGACGGAAGTTTGCCGGCGTATCACTTGCACAGGGGATTCGGAGAGGGAGAGAGAAACTGGCTTCTACAGTTCGAGGTAAAATTTGAGAGGCCGAAATCTGATTCATTTTTCACAAAATGAAAAAAAGGAAAATGAAAGAAACATAAAAGGAAAAAGATACAGTGTTTTCCTGTTTTCCAATCTCCTAATGCCACGTCGGCAGTGTATGCATGGTAAGAAATTTGACTGCGTGAAGTCATCCAGACAGCCAATAGACCGGGGTTTGGACTTGGATTCGATTGGCTGTTTCCAATACGACATCGTATCTTATTTTGTCACTCTTTGCTGTCACCTTGTGTCTCGTGCATTCTCTCTCTCTCTCTATAAACGCGGTCATTGTGTCTACATTCAAAACGCCACGTGGCAGTCGTTACAAATTGCGTTCATGGTTCCGGCCTGTATCAAAACGGAGATATAACTATGTCCATAAATTTTACAATAATTGAGGAGATCAGGGATATAAAATTCGGATTTAGAAATGGCATGCCAATCACATTTCTTCGTGTCATTTAATGAATTGAAATATAAGGCATGATAAGACATGGATGATCAAACATATTTTGACCAATAAAATTACTCTTTATTTGATGCAACAATTTTAACTGATGAGTTTGGACCGTTTATGATATAAAACTCTCAACAATTATAATATAAAATTATCATATATTGTAATATTTTTAAATAAAAAATAGTTCAAATAATTGGTTTAAACTCTTCTCTCAAACATAAATAGATGGATGTATTATTAAGTGGAGGCACGTGTTTTAAAAATTTAAATTTGTCTCTATGTTATAAAAAAAGTTATAACTATACCTCCACTGAAAGATGTTGTGGTGCCCCCATTTTACAAAAAAAAAATTATAACTATACCCCTTCTTAATCAAAAAAATATATAACTACATATCCATTCAATCAAACACTATTTTTTTTTTGGTCCCCTAACTGAAAAACACGTCCCTGCTAATCCCAAACACAAAGTTAGACATACAGTCCGAGTCCATAAATATGGCATTGGTGTGAAATGGTCATGGTCCCAAAGTACAATGAAAGGTCGTTATTAGGTAAAAAGGAAGGTCAAAAGAGCAATAATAGCTGGAATATTAGTGCATGTTGAATTAAGTTGGGTGGGTGTGTTGGTGGGTCCAATTTTTATGTTAGTGATGGTTCTTTAAATTCGCATTAATG
>CAMOHE010047749.1:0-10930 GCA_946598075.1 Artocarpus hirsutus
TTGTAAGGAAGCTATTTGGTTAAAGGGGCTATTTGGTGAGCTCAGTGATGACTTGCAGATTACTACGGTGTTTTGTGATAGTCAGAGTGCTATTTTTCTCACTAAAGATCAGATGTTTCATGAGAGAACTAAGCACATTGATGTTCGTTATCACTTTGTTCATGAGGTTATCGCTCGTGGTGATATTGTTGTGAGCAAGATAAGTAACCATGATAATCTTGCTGATATGATGACTAAGACGTTATTCACATCCAAGTTTGAGCATTGCTTAGACTTGGTTGGTGTTCACTGTTGAAGTTTGCCCTTAGGGGTGTTTTTGTGAAAGAGGTGGAGATAGCTCGTTGAAGATTGGTTCCTTGAAGTGGAATTCGTGTCAAGGTGGAGATTGTTAAAGTATGGTGACCTGAATTTAATTTGACCTGACCCGAAAAGCTCGCGGTGCGACAAATTGTGATGAAAAACAAAACTGGAATTTTTCATGAGATCTGTGGTGGTAGTAGAGGGATCGGGCCGATAGGCCTAATCGGTGCAAGGGCGGAGCCCCCGCGGTACGGACCTGTGTTATTGGGCCGTTTAATTTATGTTTTTAGGCCCTTAGGGGTTTGCCTATACCTATATATATGATGTATTGCGTTAGGGCTTGTTTTTATCGAATTTTAAGCCTCCCTAACGCCTCCACTGTAATCTTTATGAGTTTAGTGATTTTCTTCTCCTCTGCCCGTGGTTTTTTTCCGTTTTGGGTTTCCATGTAAATTCTGTGTGTTTTTATTCTTTGTTTCTATCACATTACTTTTGCAACATCATGTTTAACAAAGTCTGTAAGAAATAAGCATGAAGCAAAAAAAGACAGCTTTAGTTTACTATTAGGGGCTGTTAACTCTTTTTTGTTCTTTTTTGGTTTTTGGCAAACAATTCAGTATTCATTTTGTTTGTAGCTTGTTGGAAAAAAAAATCATCAAAAGAATTTGCTGAGGCTCTTTAATAAGCAACAGAGTATGAGCCACGTTGCTTAGATCTCTGAATTCAACGTCAGTTGTGGTTTTTGTTGCTCACCACTTCTTTCTTCTTCTTTTGTTTTTGTTTAGACAAATTTGATGGAGCTATAAATACTTTGTAATAATCTGGTTATAAAATTTGTGTTTTTTTTTTTGTAATTTATTATTGAAATTTGTTTTTGAATGTAGTTCAATTGCTTTGTACATCTGATTTTTTTTTTTTTTTTTTTTTTTTGCAGAAATGGATTAATACAAAGATTAGTTTTTGTTTTTGGCTAAAATGAATAGGATTTTCATTGCTAAGGTTATGTGTCGGAATTTGGTGGGTTCTGTTTTGGAACATGACGAGTTCTAAACCAGAATCTGATGGTTTCTGCAACGAAACCTGATACGTTTACGATAGAAAACTTGTCACGTTACGCTTCGACACCCAGTGCCAATAATCAAAGGTGGTTGACATTTCTTTGTTTTTAAAAAAAATACATTGGAAACGAGTACGTTCTAGCATTAGAACCTACCAGGTTACGTTTTGGTACCCTATGTCGGCAATCGAAGGTAGTTGATATTTCTTTGTTTTAAAGAAATTATATAAGAACCTGGTAGTTTTTAGCTCTAGAATCTACCAGGTTTACGCTTAACCTGGTAGTTTTCATCTTTGGAATCTACCAGCTTTACGCTTAGACACCCCGTGCCAATAACTGGTTGGCATTTTTTTTTTGTTTCAAAGAAACTATGTTTGAAAGTGGTAGGTTCTAGCTCCAGATCATACCAGGTTGCCTTCCCGTACTGCACGTCGACGATTTGAGGTGGTTAGCATTTCTTTGTTTTGAAGAAAATATGTTGGAAATTAGTAGGTTCCTGCTTTTGAACCGACTGGGTTATACTTCGGTACCCTACGCTAGTGACCGGAGGTGTTGGCATTTCTTTGTTTCAAAAAAAAAATATTAGAAACTCGTAGGTTTTAGCTCTGAAACCTACCAAGTTTATGCTTCGGCACCGTACCGATAACTGGAGACGATTGACATTTTTTTTTTCAAAGAAACTATGTTTGAACCTAGTAGATTCCAGCTCAGGATCATACAAGTTTGCACTCTAGTACCACATGCCGGTAACCAAAAGGGGTAAACATTTCTTTGTTTCGAAGAAAACGTGTTGAAACCTGGTAGGTTCCAGCTCTATAACTTACCAGGTTACGTTCTGACACCCCACACCAGCAATTGAAGTTAATCTACCACATGATGGAGTGAGTGACAAGAGAGAGTAATTTAGATGTTTTATAAATTTTTTTTAATTAAAGAAAGAATGATAACTTGAACTTTAAATAAATTAAAATTTTAAATTAAAAGGGTTATTTTGAAGAGTCTTTGAGAAAGACAGTCTTGAAAAGGTACTCGTTTAAGGGGCATTCTTGTGTTTTTCTCTTAGACATTTACTTGCAGCCCAAAAAACTAGTTTAGGGTATCAAAATGAATTTTCAAACATTATAAGGTATGTCTTAATTATTTATTAAACAACAATATATCAATATGATATTCCGTCAAAACACATGCTATCAAAATGATAAAAAATTGTTTATTAAAGTACAAAATTATAATAAAAAATCAAGAGAATAATTTTTTTAATTAATGCTTATTAAAGTTAACAGGTTGTTTAAGTTGCTATAGCAAGCCATAGAAAACACCACACTATCAAATTAATAAAGGTAATATAAGTATTACTATAATTAAATCAGTATCCACCCATAAAAACATGACTATTGACTCGTCCATATATATATATATATATATATATAATTTTGTATGCAGATATGGCTGCTGAAGAAGAACAAAGACCTCCCAGTAATGCATCTTTTCAATCTACGATAGAAATTTCCTATTTTAGTCCCTTTAACTTGGCCACACAAGATAAACTACTTTTATGCTCACCTAGACAAGTTGCATGGTCCTAAAACCGGTGGCTCAAGTGAATCCCTCAAATTGGCTCAGAGCTCTCTTATTCTGTATATCCCTTCCACTTTTCCCTCAATCTTTTTCTCTTCACGTTGGTGGGTTTGACACGCTTGGCTGAAAGTTCCATTCTGCATCTTTAAATTATTAAAATTATACGATTAACCATACTAATTCTTTCATTAACTTTTAAATAGGAAATATTTCACTTACTACAATTGATATATGTAGCTTTATTATAGGAAAGAATTCTTGTTCTAGGATTAAAAAAATACTATATACACTTATCAGATATAATATATTCAAATGATGTGAATAACAAAAAAAAAAAAAAAAAAAAGAAAGAAAGAAAAAAAGAGGAAGGGAAAAAAAAGAAGCAAGAAAGAAAAAATACTCTCTCATTCTATAACATTTTCCAACATTCTTTAGAGGGAATTTTTTTTTTATTTTTTAAAATGTCTATCATGCATCTGAGGCTTTCATGTTACAGATGCCAAGATTATTCAAAACCATAGACTTAGAGAGAGAGAGAGAGAGACAGAGGAAGAGAGAGAGAGAGAGAGAGAGAGAATAAAGTGGGAGGTTAGTCTAGAGTGCTCTGAATCAAAATTCTGGCTGATAGCTGCTACAGCAGTAACATATTAAAATGTAAAACTAAGTCACATCATTTTAGAGATCTATATAAATTGTACTTAAACAATCCAGATGGACCAGATCTATAGCCTATCAAATTAATATATGCAAGAAACTAAAAGAACCAAGTCTAACTTACAATGATACTTGTCTTCTTTCCCATAAAGATCAGCCAGATACATTTCACTTGCATATATCAAAACTCATGACATTTTCACTAATATATATAGTAAAAAGTTGGACAAAGATGTTACATTACATTTTTCATCTCCACATAAAGGGTTGTGCATAACATCAAAAGAGAGAAAAAAGAAGAGTGAAAATATAGTAAATTTTATATGCATTTGTTTTACTCTTTCTTCTCGTCCTTCTTCTCTTCCATCTTTTCTTCCTTCTTTTCTTCCTTCTTGGCTTCCTTCTTCTCTTCCTTTGCCTTTGGCTTCCCTTGCTTAGGCTTCATGAAGCAGAAACATGAGCAACATGGGCACTGAAATAAGAACTTCATCTTTTTCTTTTGCCTCTGAAAAATGTGAATTTTCAGTCGTGTATTCAAAGAGATTTGGCTCTGCATTCCCTTTTTATCCAAAAATGTTACCATGCTTTTTGCAAATAAATAAATAATTAAAATATGAAATATGCATATATATTAAATACACATACCCCATCGGATACCCTTTCAATCACTTTCAATAATCATGACAGCTTGTGGTGGGGCTGCTTGTAATCAACCATGAAGAAAATACATGTTGTTTAGCCATGTATAAAGGAAAAGATAGGCTCCTTTTGAAATTCTTGTCTCACACAAAAAAGATTCTTAAGCTGGCAAGCAATAATAGAGTCACCTTCAATACTTGGATTTACATTTACAATGTATTGATGTCATGTTGAAATTACAGTATATTGATATCATGTCTACAAAATTTAGGTATAGAAGTTTAAATAATTAATAATTTGTCCCTTGATTAAGCTTAGAAAAAAAAAGGGGAAAATTATTAATGATTTTCATCAACGAAGGGTTAGATCTCGGTTATTTTCTAAGCTAAGGGGTAGTGATGAATTAAAATATTTCAAGAATTACAATCAGTTAACAGTGAGATGTGGATGGAGGACTTTATTTGTAAGGGCTTACTTATGGTACTTTTTTCTTTTTGTCTTTTTAAAAAAATAAAATTAAAAAAAAAGATACTAAAGGAGGTTAATAAAACAAGAACCATGTTTTACTCTTTTTTTGCCAGCAAGTTTTGTTCAACTCTTTCTCTTGGAGTATTTTCCGCTCTACCAACGATAGCACAACATGCGTCTCCTAGCTCAGAGAAGACCAACACTCGACCGAATATCCCAATCAGAAAAACCAGATGACTGCAGACCAACATGGACAACTCCGAATGCTCGAGGAACTCCTCTGAGAACGATGTTGAGATGATCACGTAAATTAAGAAATCAAAGTGAACCAATAGGGGCATAACACATGTCCATGTCAAGATGACCGCTCCTGACATTACACATGGCCTAAGGCATGCCTTAATTATTGAGAAAATGTGGGATGATGAATCCCAAAGAAAAGACAAAAAAGAGAAACGAGGAATATTCTTCCTAGGGCTTTTTTCAAGAGAGGAAAGAAAAAGGCCCAAAACCTCAAAAGGAAAGGTGATGTGTCAAAGATTTAATGGTTGATTAAATAGTCATTAGATCTTTAATAACCTAAACATAAATAGACCATTTGCTAAAGGTGGAAAAGACTTTCTAGCGTATTCATTTCAACAATAACAAAATTTCTTCTCTTCTTTTTGTTTTTGGTATCTCTATTACTGTTTGGTTAAGTTTCAGCGTATCTCTGTAGATCCATCAATGGCAACTTGGAGGCGATGGGAGCTCGGGTCATTCCACCACTGATCATCGAAATAGGTCTGAGGAGAATGATGTTTGGAAATCCACCCAAACAACTGGCGCTGTCTGTGTGAAGTCATTGGGGCTTTTATGGAAGGCATCACATACTAATTTTCTTATTCACAATCTCTACTCATATATTACGATTAGTTTTGCTTTCTAAACTTTGTCTCTAGCTTAAGTTTATGATGAGTACCTTTGTTACTTGGAATCGAGCTTATTAATTCCATTTTCAGTTTTTGAATCGTATGATTGGGTATCCTAATATTGAATAATGAGGTGGTTTCGTTCTTCTGGCTACGCTAATAATGATCGAGGCTCGGAAATTGATTATGTTGATATCCCATAGCATTTTCGCCTGAAACCATGTTATTTTTATTGATCGTTGATAGCTTTAGTTATTCATTGAGTTAACTACTCATCGTCGTAATGATTCTATGATTGTTACCTACGAATTCCTTCATCTCTGTGAAGTATCTAATCATAGATATGTTGGATCAAAATCCAATATATGGGCTAATATATTAAATAAATATTAATTAAAGGCTATCAGATAAGGTTGTTCAATTAAAAGTGATCAATTTAGATTTTGGGCTTTTAATGCATCATTAAGTATGGGCCTTTTATGTGTAGAGACCAAAAGGATAATTACTAATTTTATGATGGGCTAAATTGGTAATTAAGGATAATTGCTAGGGTTTAGCAATTATATAAAGGGGTTGTGGTCCCCAAGTCAGTACGTACATTATTTTTCTATTCTCCATCTACAGAAAGATTACAAAGCATTCTGTGAAGGAGGATTTACGTACCAGACTTAGAAGATCCTCAATCAAAGGACTCAAGAATCATATTTAATCAATAGATTCAGGTTAGCTTCCGCATCTTATTAATATTCTTGATGATTTGACGTGAATGATCCTAGGTGATAATAGTTTTCATCACAATTTTGTTCTAACAAGTGGTATTAGAGCCTCTTCATGTTGAATCATTAGGAATCAAAAATTTTGTAGATGTGATTCTCATAATAAAATTCTCAAATTTAACAATCTATATATATTTTTTTAAATTGTTAAATTTGAGAACGATTGATTGAAGACATGTTCTGTTTTGATTGGTTGAACCACGTACGGTAGTCTGTGCTGAAAAGAATGGAAACATGAATTATTGTTCTTGCGCGATGCTCGATGCTGCGTCCACTTTCATTCGTAAAGCATCCATATTTTCGATTATAATATATATATATATATATTCAAGTTTAAATTTTTTTTTTCAGAATCAATTGAATTCGTTTTTTGGATCCAAGATAAAATTTTTTTCTCCTTTTGTCAGTTAAGTACGGCAGGTTTGTCAAAAAGAAACAAAAAAAAAGGGAGGGGGCTTGGGTCCGTTGGCCGGCGGCTGGTCTTGCACCGTCGGCGTTGGCCCTTCTAGATGCAACCAGGGCGTCGGCGGGAGACGGTCGTTGCAGGTGTAAAGGCGGCCTGACAGCCGCTTGCAGCATCTTGACCTAGGGGTCGAAAGACCCCTAGGGTTTATTTGGGGCAGAAGCCCAGACCTGGACTGGGCCCAATTTGGGCCCGTGATCAGTCTTAACCCAAGGATTAACCCCCTGGGTTACCAAATTTTTTTTATTAAAAAAAAAAGGTACACGGGCCAGCTGGGCCCGTGACAAAATTATGGAGAATACATGGGCTGGGCCCGTGACCGGATGGTCACCAGGGGTTCATCCCTTAGGTGATCCGAAATTAAAAAAAAAAAAAAAAGGGAGGATGTCATGGGCCTAGGCCCATGACACAAAGATGAAAATAAAGGGGGGGCTGGTTTAGGATCCGGGTTGGGTCCTCCTGACCCAGTCCAACTCCGACCCAATCAAGTTGACTTTGACCAAAATTTTTTTATTATTTTTTTAATTTTAATTTTGGTCATTTTTGGTGCAATCCTAAATTCAAATATTGGTATTTTATATATATTTTGAGATGAATTAATTGAAGCAACATGTCACCAAAGTGGCCTCTCTTGTGGAAATTAATTTGTTTTGGAATATAAACGGTTGTGTCCATGCAACTTATGTGAATATTGACCAGCCCAAAGGAAGGCAATATTTGACAGAATTGCATGTATACCTATGGTAATAAACACGTAATAATTATTTGGTTTTAGATGTAAATAATAAATCGGCCCAAAGGAAGATTTATTGTTTGATATGTTTTTATTGTCAGTGTTTGATTACTATACCAAGATATCGCTTACAAGTTAATATTTCTGTCCAAAGACTAAATATTAATGGAGTGCCTGATATCTTGAGATGTCGTTACCTTTATTTGGATTTATTATTGTTATTATGGATTCTTATGTGAGCTTGTTTTGGGTTTGTTTGTTTTGTTCTCTGTTTCAGCTACTAGTTCTGCCTCTAATATTACTGCCAACATCAATTCAATTCCTATGCTGAATGGTAGTAACTTCAAATCATGACAAGAGGACCTCCTAATAGTTCTTAGAGTCATGGATCTTGACTTTGCATTAAGTGTTCCTTCTCTTGCACCTCTTACAGATAAAAAGTTCTTCTGATCAAAAGAGGGACATGGAAAGGTGGGAGAAGTCAAATCGCATGTGTATGATGATCATGAAGAAGGCCATTCCAGAAGCATTTAGGGGACTATATCGGAAACGATGAAGACAGCCAAAGAGTTCCTTGAGGATATTGAGAATAGATTTGCAAAAAATGAAAAGGCTGAAACTAGTACACTTTTGGCAAACCTTATCTCAATGAGATACAAAGTTAAAGGGAACATTAGGGAGTACATCATGGAAATGTCTCATATTGCTTCAAAATTGAGAGCACTTAAGCTTGACCTTTCTGAAGACTTGCTAGTACATTTGGTTCTTATATCTCTTCCTACACAATTCAGTCAGTTCAAGGTGAGCTACAACTGCCAAAAGGAGACTTGGTCTCTTAATGAGCTCATCTCACATTGTGTGCAAGAAGAGGAAAGGCTGAAGTAAGAAAAGACAGAGAGTGCTCACTTGGCTAGTACTTCCAAGGACAAAGGGAAGAAAAAGAAAAAGGATAAAGAAGCTACAGTCACGTACCACAAAAGAAACAACAAAAGATACCGGTTAATCCGGAAGGTACGGGTTGTTTCTTCTGTGGAGCTGCAGGACATAAGAAGAAGCATTGCACCAATTATCACGCTTGGCATGCTAGAAAAGGTATGCTTCTTAATTTGGTTTGTTTAGAAGTTAATTTAACTTCAGTACCTGAACACACTTGGTGGATGGATTCTGGTGCAACCACTCACATCAGTGTGTCTATGCAGGGATGCTTGAGATGCTGAAAGCCAAATGATGGTGAAAGATACATCTACATAGGCGATGACAAGAAAGTTGAAGTAGAAGCAATAGGAAAATTTAGATTATTGTTAAAGACTGGATTTTATTTGGATCTTGATGAAACATTTATTGTATCATCTTTTAGGCGAAATTTGATTTCTATTTCTGCTTTGGACAAATCTGGTTATTCTTATTCATTTGGAAATGAAAAATTTAGTTTGTTTCATGATTCAAAATTAGTTGGTTCCGGTTCTTTATTAGGTTACGATAATTTTTATTTACTTGATACAATTGCTTCATTTAATGAATCCCTACAATTAAGTACACGAGGTATAAAGAGAAAATTAACTAATGAGAATTCAGCTGCGTTATGGCACAAGAGATTAGGTCATATCTCTAGAAGGAGAATAGAGAGACTTGTGTCAGATGAAATTCTAGACCTCTTAGACTTTACAGATTTTGATATTTATGTTAATTGTATTAAGGGGAAACAAACCAATAAAATGAGATTTGAAGCCGACAGGACTTTGGACGTCTTAGAATTAATACATATAGATATTTGTAGGCCATTTCCTACGGCTTCTTGAAATGGTTAACAATATTTTATAACGTTCATAGATGATTTTTTCAGATATGGCTACATATATCTCATCCATGAAAAGTCACAGTCGCTGGATGTGTTCAAAAATTATAAAGCTGAAGTTGAAAACCAACTCAGCGAAAGGATTAAAAGTGTCAGATCTGACTGTGGTGGTGAATACTATGGTAGATACACTACTACAAATTGTGGATTCCACGACGGTTTATAACCGTCATGGAAAAATTTTACGACGGTTAAAAAACCATCGTGAAAACTTCAGTCGTGGTACGACATAGAGTTTTCACGACGGTTTTTTACCATCGTATAATATAAAATATAGCGCGGGAAAGGGTTGTAATGTAGTAATTTTTTACGACGGTTTTTTGATAAATCGTCGTGAAAAATTGGCATTCCATGATGGTTTTGAAAAACCGTCGTGGAATATTAAGGATTCAACGACAGTTTTTCAAGGAATTCTAAGGATTCCACGACGGTTTCTTGAAAAACCGTCATGGAATCCTTAGTATTCCATGATGGTTTTTTGAAAAACCGTCGTGGAAGCCTTCGATTCCACGATGGTTTTTCAAGAAACCATCGTGGAATGCCAACTTTTTACGATGGTTTTTTAAAAAATTGTCGTGAAAAATTGGCATTCTCCTAAAAAAAAATCTCCAAAAATGTCCAAACATGTGGACCGTCGTGAAAAATTTGTATTCCCCTAAAAAAAAATCTCCAAATATGTGGTGGGTATCACAATAATACTTAGGCATCACAAACACATAAAAAGTAACCTATTCTCACACCAAAATGCTAAATGTTGTTCATAGTTCTTTCAAATACCAAATACAAGTAACACATACTAAATGGCAAAAAACAAATTAATATAACTAATATTAAAACTCAAACTAAAGGTAAATAACACTAAAATAACCAAATAATACTAAGTTTAGAACTAACAATAATACTAAAACTAAAAGTAATGGTTTGAAATTTACCAAAAGCGATGGAGTTGGTGGAACTACAAAGGACGAGCCGAACGATGGTGGAGTCGGTAGAATGTTAAGGGATGAGGATGAACGGTGGCGAATGGCATCGGGTTTATTAGGTAGGTCATGGAGAGAGTGATAGAGGAATGTCAAAGTCGGTGGAATGCCGTGGGAGTTAGGTTCATTGGTGGCTAGGTCATAGGAGAGGAGTTAAAGAGAGAAAGGGGTTTGAGAGTTAGTGGGTTTGAGTTAGAGAAATTTTGAATAAATAAGGAAATCCATGTCGTTGGCACGGGATTAAATATTGGAGTGATACTAAAAATTTCAAACATGCGAGACATTTCATGATCGTTTTTACTAAAAAATCGTTGTGGAAGCCTTGGTACCTGTCATGATGGTTTTTATAAAAACCGTCGTGGAAGGTCCTAAGGTTTGAAATTTTTAGTATCTCGCCCAAATTTAACCTTTGTGAAAGATTAATTTTTGGCAGGCTACTAAAAATTTTAAATATGCAAAACTTTCCATAACAGTTTTTAAAAAAACCATCGTGAAAGGTTAAATTGGGTGGAATAC
>CAMOHE010047750.1:0-31726 GCA_946598075.1 Artocarpus hirsutus
TTCCTAGATGGAGATATAGCAGTCAATTTGAAGAGAAGAAAAATTCAAACATGCTAAAAAAAATAAATTCTTACCTTAGAACGAATTCTTCCTAAAACTCCTTGAATTATCTCCAAAGAAATTTGAATATTTTAACAAAGAATTGCAGAGAAATTCTAGAGGAAGAAGAAAATAAACGTGATAGAAGAGAGAAATGAGATAGACAAATAGAGAGAGAGAGTGTACGTGAGAGTGAGAGGGAGAGGGAGAGACAAATATCGAGGGAAAGAGAAAGAGAAAAGAACGTTATAAAATAAAAAATTGAATTTGTTTACGTTACATTCTTTAATCAGAATTTTTTGATTATTCGCAGGGCATTAATCGTGGGAAGTGGAGAGGTTTGAGGGAAAAAGAGTCAAAACTTCCCAGAACAGATCAAGTTGCCATATTTCGACTTAGTAAAATGGGAAAACTTTATCCATTAATTCAAATCAATGAAAAGTCAAATGTTTCATTACCAAAATAAAACAAATCATCCCATAATTATGTTATTTATTCAGAATAAATCATCCTTATCATAAATTTCACCTCATCACAATTTTGTAAAATTTCTGCTGACTACTTGTCAGCTATCATCGGCCTGTCGATCTCAAAGGTTCGGCCTATCGATTTCAGAAGTCCGGCCTGCCAATGGCACACCATCAGCTTGCCGTTTTGAGGAAATCATTTCGGCCTGCCGAACTGAATTGTCCGGCCTGCCGATCTGTCCTTAAATACAAAAATCATTCATAACATTTATTTATCAATAAAAATATAATTAATCACATAACATTAATGACATGAACATTTGAGCACATCAATTCCATGCGAGCGTCACCTGTCATAACACTTAAAATAAAATGGTTAGCACCATTTATCATATATCATAACACATATCATGAGTATAACACTTATCGTCATCATTAATATAACATTTAACGTCATCATTATCATAACATTATCCATTACATCAAATTAGGTGGGTGTTACAATGTATAAATTGATCTCTAGTGTGCCGTTTATGTTAAAATGGTTATAAAACATGAATTGATTTTGTAAGGACTTTAGAACACAAAAATGAGTCTTTTTGAAGTGTTTTTATATTATGGGGCACGAAGGAGCCAAATTGGAGCAACTCGGAGGGCTCGATGGGCTTGGGTGGAGATGGTAGCAGCTCAGGCCACCACCCCTTGGTCGACTTGGCTACATGCCTGAGAATTGGACTTCTGCCTTGTTTGCTTCTTTGCGATCTGATTTGAAAAATGTCCAACTTTCTCAACTCAAGCTAGTTTTAAATGGCCAAAATTAGCCTAAAACACTTAATAAACATCCTATGAATGGAATAAACGTACTTTCTTAAATTTTTACATCAAAACCATAATCAAGAACTACAACTTCAAAGTTTATAAAAAGCAAAAACCAAAACATGTTAAAATATGAATTCTAAGTTATAAATCTTCAAAACATCCAACATACAACCATAGAATCTGATTATAAATACTTAGAACGTGTTTTTAACAATATTAATATACTAAAGCGGAAGTTCGTTTTTTATTTCAACATGAAACCTAGACTTTTGTTTATCAACACCAAAAACATTCACATTCTTATAAACCAAAAATTTCAAGAAGATTAGAAATGAAAATCATGGACTAAATTTGTAGTAAATATAAATCAAAAATCCATATTCGTTTTATGAAACCAACCTCAAATTTCCTTTGAAAAATTTTCAAATCTTGGTCAGAAATCAAACTTTGAGTTCTTGAAGTTGTTTGGCCATGGTGACGGGGTTTTTTTTTTTTTTTTGTTTGTTTGAGTTTTCTAGACTAAGGGAAGTGGCTGCTTTGAATTTTTGAAGTGAAGAGAGAGAGAGAGGGGAAAAAGAGTGTTTGAATCTATTCCTAAAGGTGGATTTGTTAAAGAAAAAGAGGACCAATGCATGTTGGTCTTGTTCAGACTTGAAGAAAGTGAAAGCTTGAGTTTTGAGCCTTTTCAAGAGATAGATGTCACATGAATAGTATGGGAAAGGGAAAATGGCACAATAGTAATTTATGTGAAATGCTAGTGCTGTTTTGGAATTACAAAAATGGGAATTCTAAAATTTTATATTTAAATTAAAGATTAATTTTGTCTTAAAATGAGAATTAATTTACGCAAAAATTTTAATTTAGTAACTTTTATGGCAATTTAGATAATGACACACTAAATGATTAAATCTATACATAATCAAAATAATTAAAGTTTATGACAATTGCAATGGTAGTCATATGTGGAGCCCAAAAAAGTAAAGAAAAAAGATAAAAAGAAATAAAGGGTAAGAAAGGACAAAAACAGTTGAGAATTAAATGGTGAGGAAAAACAAAAATGCAGATGAAAATAAAAAGAGAAAGAGGACCAAAAATGGGGGAAGAAAAGAAAACAAAAGATGAAAAGTTAAATAAAAAAGAAGCAAAGTGGTCTAAGAAAAGAAAGAGAAAAAAGAAAGAAAACAAAAAGGGAAAAAAAAAAACAAACCAAAGCCAAAAACGTTCTATTTTGGACGATTAAAGTTTGAACGGCGGAAGTTTTCTGCTCTTTTAATATGGTTAAAGGATATATACTTATATATAATGTACTGACATTAAAATGTTAAATTATATTGTTTATAATTAAAATCTATATTGCTAATAATATGATAAAATTGTTTTTAATTAGTACATGCATAAAAATGGTTGTATTTAATTTTTACTTTAGATTTTTTCAATTTTGGTCTTCAGTAACACCTTGCTAATGGATTGACTTATAGAGAAACAAAATAATAGATTAGAGATGAAAATAAGCATTTTAAAAGTTTTCTACAAGACATTTAATACCTAACTAATAGAGGGACCAAAATTAAAATAAAATAATAGATTAGGGATCAAAACGAAACTTTTCAAATGTTAAGAATTAAAGTACTTAGGACTGAGGGTAAACCTTACGGCTATTTGTAGAATTAATTAAACCAAAAATGTATTCGGTAAAACAAAAGTAAACCCAGACTAAGTGATGTATCGGGTGTCTCATTTACATCTATTTCTTCTTCTTTTTAAATTTTTATTTTTAAATATAATCCTTTCACCATTTTCTTTATTTTTCAACTCTTTCGAGCCATTACTACATTATGTCTGAAAATAGATTGTTTACTAATCGAGTGGCCAAAAGTATATATTTCATAAGCCTAAACATTGCTAGATGTTTAAAACTTATCGTTGAGGCTCAAAGCGAGAAAGTGGATATATGAAGGCCTGCAGTGTAAATAAACCAAAAAAGAGAAAAAAGAAGAAAACTAATGTCCAATTGGCGTCTAAAAGGTCGAACAGAAAAGCAGCAACCGATTACGGAAAGTGGATAGACTGAACATTGTTTCGCGATGCGCATTAATTGATGAGGCATCATTATTCTTTGTAGCCTGCGGATGATATCATATACTTAGAGATTGAAAATCCTCCAATACATTAACGACAGAAAGGCAGAGAGGGGGGTTGCTGATAGGACACTTTTATTGTTGATGAGTAAATGCATGCACTGTAGTGAAAGTCATATAAAATCAACGTGTATGGATTTGTTGGGCAAGAGAGAAGCCAAGAAATATAGCTAGTCATCAGATTCATTAAGAGATCAGGCACCATAAGAACACAAAATAACCCACTATCCTTTTTCATATACAAGACCCCCCGACAAAGCACAAACATGTCCACTATCTCATCATCTCTCTTCCCTTCTTTGGGAACTATTGAAGGCTTTCAAAATTCCATCATTCTTTTTATCTAACTAATTCTTTTCATTCTCATTTTTCCCATGTGACTGTCTCTCTCTCTCTCTCTCTCTCATCTGTGTCCGTCCTAATGAGTATTATAATGACGAATGGAATTTATTTGACAAGTTTTGTTCCAAGGAAAAGATGTTCGATTTTATGTATCAAGCATGATGCAAACATCTATACCAAGAAGGGTTTAACGGAAGCAAATAAGGACATCATGATAAAAGAGAGATTTTCTTGTACTGCTTAATTTCACCCACAAGATGATTTGTGGTCTTCAAGTGCTTCTAAAATTGGTAGGCATCCTTCTCACCGACGCCATTCTATGTGTCTACCCAGCCAATCGACGACTGATGAGATGAGAACGATAGAGGATTTCGTTTGCATTTTCTATATTTCTATATATTAATCCATTACCCTATTTTTAACATGTTTTCTTTTTTGATGAGTTGAAATTGAGCTTGTATTTTGGTTACTCCCAATCTATTATTTTCTAAGTTTTTAAGTGTTTTTAGGAGTTATTTATTTGTTTTTAGGTTATTTGTAAGTTTGTTCCGGTTGGAGTCCGCAAGTGGTTTTGGAAGACTTTTTGGGACAACATTGAAGGAGGAGTGCCATGGCTTTGAAGATAGGTGCCTAGGCCTTGAAAAGATGAGAAAAAGGAGTGTTGTAGTACAACAAAAACCCAAGACCAGAGAGCAATGATACGAATTTTCGTGAACGCAAGTGCAAGTTATCGTTGTCAAGTAATAAGATTCGTAAAACCAAGGATCGTCTCACGAGAACTAATCAATACTAAGTACCAAAATTGTGTCTTACTCATAAAAGTCCCAGTTGCTATGCATCTATGAGAGTTCTTGTTGTGTCACATCCATTGCAGAAGGTATGCACTTGTAGTCAATTAGGTATTCTGTGGTGCGGGCATCTTCTTAATAATTCCTTACACTCTTCCCAAGCCTTATAGAGTGATTCATTGTTGTGTTGAGCAAAGGTGGCAATGGTGTTTTGCATCTTGGTTGTTTGTGCAAGTGGAAAGAACTTTGCAAGGAATTCTTTGGCTAAGGCATCCCAAGTGGTGATGGTTCCTAGTGGTAGACAATTTAGCCAACTCTTAGCTTTGTCACGAAGTGAGAATGGGAACGATCTTAGTCTAATGGCATCATCAGAAATGCCATTGTTCTTGAAGGTATCACAGATTTCAAGAAAGTTGGCAACGTGGGCATTAGGATCATCATTTGGTAACCCCTTGTATTAACTAGATTGCACCATTTCAATAATAGCAGGCTTAATCTCGAAGTTATTAGGTTGAATTACAAGCCATCTTATTCCAAAGAGTGCTTCAGAAACCACAGGCATCATGTAGTCTTATAATTCTTGGTTGTTCTTAGCTTGTTGCTACCCCTTCTTTATTATCCATGGTTCCTTGCAACTATCAGGTAGCCTTTCTTTTCTCCTTTCTATTCTTACAACAAGCACACTCGATTTCCAAATCGTAAGGAAACAAGTCTATACTTTTAGACCGTCTCATACACCTAAGAAAACATATGAAAAAAGAAAACAAGAATAACTATAAGTAAATAATAAATTCAAAGTAAAGTTAGAATTCTTAGTATCAATATTAATATTAAAATCAGTCCTCGACAATGACGCCAAAGTCTTGATACGAATTTTTGTGAATGCAAGTGCACCTTATCCTTATCAACTAATATAGTTCTTAAGAACAAGTATCATCCCACAAGAACTGATACAAAAATCTCTCTAAGAAAGCCTCCATCATCTATCTAATCTTCAAAGTTAAGAATTCATTACTCTTATTTTCTTTCAAGCCAAAGTAGAAGAAATTCTTTTTGGAGATATTATGTGTAAGTATTCGACTTTGTTGAAGAAGACATAAGAATTTAAGGTATAGTTTAAAGGTTTTTGCGGGTTTGAATTTTTTTATGATTGAAATATATTGTTTTATGACAAACTTTGTTAGAAAATTATTCTTTTATGTTGTGAATGTGTATGCATGTATGTTTGTAAGAAAAATAAATTATTTTGTTTATTATTTTGATTATAATAATGTTATTTTATGGTTGAAAGTATTTATGTTCATATTTTATCATGAAATTTCATGAAAATAAGGTTTTGTTGTTGGAGTGTGATAAGAGAATTTTAGGGTTTTCGTTTGTTGGTAAGGTTCATGGTAATGTTTTGAAAATAAATGATTTTATTTTACTGTAATTTTTGGATATGATTTGTATATATATGTTACAAATGTCTAGGATTTTTTATAAATTTGTGTTGAAAATATTTTCAGGGTTATGAGCTTTCAATCAAACATTGCTCATGAAATTATTTGCTGATAAATTTGTATTTGTATTTTTAGGGTCCATTTTATGAGGCAAAAAGCACCTTTTGATTCTGTAAAAAATTATAAGTCATTGTTGATATGTTAACTAAATGTTTGTAAATTTTTAGCTCCATACCCTATTATGTTTTACGATAAAATTCGTTGATTACCAGGTACTCAATGGTTATAAATGTCTACCTAATATACTCTATGTAATTGATGAGATGATAAATTATACTTTTAAATATGTTTTGCATCATTTATTATTTTTTTAACTTATGTTTATATGTTAAGTATATCATATAAAAATTTTAGAAACATATCATACATATTTGATTTTATAAAAATATTTGAATAAAACATGTTCACTATTTAGCATGTTTGGTGTTAATATTGACTCTGAATTTAAATGTATGTTTTGAATCACTCCAAATTTATTTGAAGCTAAATTTTAGATATGTTATGATTTTATGTATCTATTATATGTAGTAATTTTTATAAATTATTTTATTATATAAATAATTTAATACATAATTTTTAATTAGGACTACTCACTGCCCAGGCTTTACTAGCAAATTTTATAGTATTGATTATGTGATTTATTTTAATTATCAAATGAAAATTTTATGGCTAAAGCAAAATCTGAGCATTATTTATATATATATATGTTAAATTCTTGAAAATTTTCATACTTTAATTAAATGTGAATTGAAAGAAATAGGATCATGAATCTTTTAAGGTCAGTTAGTTTTTATGATTGACAGATTTACTTGAATGTTTTAAAAATTAGAAAAATATACTTTAGACTAATATTTTTGAGAGAAGAAAATTTGAGTGATGTTTATATATATTAGTTATGTTATGGAATAATTCTTACACTTTGTTCATGCTTATTAGTTGAGATTAATTTCTCTAAGTGATTAAAGGTCAAGTTTTCTGCCGTTATGTTTCTTGACTTTAAGCACATGTTTGTGACTAAAAAATGCTTTGTTTTGTAAAGAATGATATATGATGATGTAATATAATATTAAATAATAGCATGAAGATGAATATTAATTTCATGTATTTTATAAATGACTGACATAAAGGCAAAAAAAAAAGAGCACACTAAGAGTATGTACATTCTCACTTGCAACATGATAAAATTTATGAAAATGTTAAGAATGTTTTATAAGTAAAGATTTGTGATTTAATGTTCTTATTTTAAGATTTTTTTATGATGATTTCTAAGGATGTTTTTATGTTCATGTTTTGATAGTTTATGACAATTTTTCAAAGAAAGCTTATATATATATATATATATATATGCATCACTTAATTAAGTGTTGCACACATATGTTTATATTTATGATATCCTATAAGGTTTAGACATGTCATGTTTGGTTTGGAACTCACTACCCCACTCCTCTAATGACGGCGTGCCTATGATGTTAATGGTGCAACGCCTGGGACTCTAAAGAAAAAATAAATAATGTTTTAATGTGGAAGTTTAAATGAAAGATATGTTATATATAATATGAACATGTGCCTTACACACTATTTTGTTTATGACTATGATATTATTTTATGTTTTTATAAAAGTTCATATTTTATATTGTGAGATTAGAAAATTTACTTACTAAGCTTATGCTTAGTTTTATATCATGTTGTAGAGAAAGGTAAAAAGTGTATGGAATAGGTGGAGAATGGGGATGGGCATGTGTGTTAAGAGAGTTGGATTGGAAAAAAAATTATGCCATGAAAAGAATTAATTATCTAACAATGATATTATTATTAATATTATTTTCTACACTGATGTTTATTTAAGACTTGGTTGATTTTCTTAAAGATTTTTGAATGTCTTGAGGCTGTTTGGTATTTCCTTAATTGTAGTCTCTTGAGGACTATGCCATGTTTCTTTATTTGGTATGATTAAACTATTTGAACATATAAGTATTTTTCTCAACAGATTTAAACATTGTTTAAAGTTTTGTGTGTCTATAATTTAGTAAATGATTATTTGTAAACTAAACTGTTTTTGTATGTAGTCGGTTAGCCAAACATTGTAGGTGTCTGTTGGGGTAATCGAGATGAGAGAAGCAAATCGATAAATAGTTTTTTTTTAAAAAAAAATTATGCACATTTTCATAGGATAAATGTTTGAGTGTAAATAGTTTATTTGAATTATTATCTCTAAATAATCATATTAACGGTTAAAGTAATATTATTATGATGTCCATAAGGGGCCATTACAATTATGGTATCAGAGAGGTTTTTGTTTCCAATACACATCGCCACACGTCAATTCAAGTCCTCTAAGTAAGTATGTTTTAGCTAAATTGATGTTGATGCAAGTTTAGCGATAAGTGCATGGTTTAGATATATGGTGATTAATACCTTAGTTCATAATTTTAACAGTAAAATCCTATCATGTACCTCAAATTGAAAGTTCATTCCTAAACTTATAATTCTTCTAGGAAATCAAAAATGAAAAACCATAGAAGGCTTAAGCCCATAATCAAAGCTACTATTGGAGCTGGCAACCTAGCTGATGCTAATCTGATGACAATGATTTACTCCTTCAAAGACAACTTCAAGATCAAAGAAGGGAGATTGAGGAGCTTAGAACTAATGGTCATGAAGGCAAAAGACAAGATGAAAACTTGCCACCTCCTCCACAACAGTAAAGAGAATTCACCAGAGCCCTTGCACCAGAAGCAAGACTTACTTATCAAGAGCCCTTGGTGGTCAGGTGGAAGCATGTTAAGGATCCCTTGGTTCCTCAAGGATGGTTGAAAACGATCGAGGCCACTTTAAAGCTTATGGGTTTTACTAAGAATGTGAAGGTACTTTATGCCTCATACTGCCTAACAATGGAAGCTAAAATCTAGTGAGATGGAATTAAGCAGAGCAGAAATGTAGATAATTAAGATGATATGGGCAGATTTTGTTAGTGAATTTAATGCAAAGTTCTCCTATATGAACATTACATGAAAACATTATGATGAGTTTGAGAACCTTCATTAAGGAGATATGTCAATTATTGATGTGGTTGCTAAGTTTGATCAGTTGTCACGCCTTTGCCTAGGAATGGTTAGTGACGATGGCGAGAGGGTCAGGAGGTTGATCAAAGTTCTCCGACCTAAAATTGTAGCAATGGTTGATGGGGCGAGTCTACCTAGGAATCAGGAACAAGTTGTTTTGAGGGCACAACAAGCTGAATTCCACCTATCGAAGTTAAAGACAAACCAGTCTCAACAAAGCCAGTCTGTGAATAACTCAAGCACTTTAAACAAACCCCATGGTAGTAACAACAACAACCAAAATTGGAAGAACAATAAGAGAAAGGGTAATTTCCAGAACCAACAGGACCAAAGCAATAAGAAATATGGTAGTGGCTAATATAACAACAATAGGCAGATGCAACCCTATGCCAAATGTGAAAAGAAGCACCTAGGTGAATGTAGTTGTGGAACAAACCAATGTTTTATTTGCAATCGCGAGGGTCACTTTTCCTAGAACTGGCCCATTTAGTTCAATGCTTAAGGTCAGCCAAAAGTTCTTTATGCACAAGTTCACCATATGCAATCTACCTTGGAAGGACCAATCATAAGCTAAGGAAGACTTGAAGCTCTACCTACCAATGCTTGCATTTATGTAATGACAAAAGAACATGTGGCAGCCGAAACCTCCAATGCTGTCATAGGTTAGGAGAACATTAGGAGCCTAAGAGACAAGGGTTCACTACGACACTACCCTCTAGGGAAGTGATAATGTCTATGAATTATTTACATACAGTTCCTATATGGATTCCAGAAGACAACTTTTTATCGATCTTATTATAATCGATATCTATGACTACGATATGATTCTCAGGATGGAGTTTCTAAGTAAGTATAATGCTTCTATCGAGTGCCAAAGACAAAAAATGATTTTTTATCTTGAAAGTGAAGAAAGATTCGTGTATGTGAGTGAGTCAAGAAAAAAAGCCAAGCATGTTTTTGTTAGCTATAAAGGCAAGAAAATTGTTAGCAAGTGGCTATATGGGTTATTTGGTGAACATTATAGATAAGAATCAACAAGAAAAAGCAAAGATTGAAGATATTACAATAGTTCAAGAATTTTTAAAGGTATTTCTAGAAAACTTGCCAAGCTTACCTCTAGATAGAGAAATCGAATTTGAAATTAAGCTCGCTTTAAGCACTGATCCAATTTCAAGGCGCCGTATAAAATGGCCCCAACCGAATTGAAAGAGTTACACTCCCAACTAAAGGAACTTTTTAATAAGGGTTTCATCTAACCTAATCACTCACCTTATGGAGCACCAGTTTGGTTTGTGAAGAAGAAAGATGGCTACATGAGACTTTACATCAATCACCATGAAGAGGACATGGTGATGATCAAGAACAAGTATTAATTGTCCTAAATTAATGATTTGTTCAATCAGCTTAAGGGCACATCTGTGTTTTCGAAGATAGACTTGCAGTCTAGATATCATCAGCTGAAGATAAAAGAAGGAGACATTCCAAAAACAACATTTAGATTGAGGTATGGTTATTATGAATATGTGGTTATGCCTTTCGATCTAATAAATGCTCCTACAGCTTTTATGGACCTGATGAATCGGGTGTTCAATGATTACCTCGATGAATTTGTCATAGTGTTTATCCATGATATTTTTGCATATTCAGAGCATCGAGAATAGCATGCTAAGCACTTGAGGATTGTGCTGGAGATCTTGAAGAGACATAAGTTATATGCAAAGTTCTCTAAGTGGGAATTTTGGCTCAATTGTGTATCTTTCTTAGGGCATGTCATATCAAAGAAGGGAATAACGGTGGATCCTACTAATGTTGTGGTTGTTCTTAGTTGGAAGCAACCTAAAAATGCAAATGAGATAAGATGCTTCTTAGGATTAGCTGGTTATTATCGAAAGTTTGTAGAAGATTTCTCCAAAATAGCATCGCCTCTTATCAATCTAACTCATAAAGAGAAAAGTTTGAATGGACCAATGAGGGCAAGAAGAGCTCCTAGGAATTTAAGGAAACATTGACTACAGCTCTAGTTTTGGCTATTCCAAAAGCGAATGAAGGATTTGTTATTTATAGTAATGCTTCTAAAATAGGTCTAGGTGCAATATTGATGCAAAACAATAGGGTGATTGCTTATGCCTTGAGATAGTTGAAGGATTACGAGAAGAATTACCCTACTTATGACCTTGAGTTGGTGGCTATAGTTTTTATGCTGAAGATTTAGGGACATTATTTGTATGGAATACAATATAAGATCTACATCGATAATCAAAGTTTGAAGTACTTTTTCATTCAGAAGGACTTGAACATGAGGCAACAGAGATGGTTAGTGCTGGTGAAGGATTATGATTATAAAATCTTTTACCATCTAAGAAAGGCAAATCAGGTGGCTGATGCTCTGAGTAAGAAGATTGTAGCAACAATGATGTCATTGCAAGTGATGTCCTAACCTTTAAGGAAAGAAATTATGGACTTTGGTTTGGAACTTATATCAGGACAACTTTTAGTATTGACTCTTACTCCATCACTGTTTAAAGAAATTTGAGGTAAACAAGACCTAGATACAAGCCTAGCAAGGATGAAGCGTGAAATCAAAGAAGGAAGATGCAAGAAGTTTTGAGTTGCTAATGATGAAACTCTATATCTTAAGAACTGCGTATGTGTTCCCAACATTGTTAGATTAAAGGAAAGGATCTTAGCAAAAATCCATAATACTCCTTACTCAATCCATCCAGGTTTGACAAAGATGTACAATGATTTAAGGTACTGCTTTTGGTGGTTCGGAATCAAGCATGATGTTGCTAAGTATGTAAAGAAATGTTTAACTTCTTAGTAAGTTAAGGCTGAACACAAAAGGCCTGGTGGCAATTTGTAGTCAATTCAAATACCTAAGTAGAAGTGGGAGAAGATTGCGATGGATTTCATCATAGGTTTGTCAAGAACTATGAATGAGAATGATGTAATTTGGGTTGTTATTGACAAATTGATGAAGACGGCACACTTCATCCCCATTAAGATTAGCTATTCTATAGAGTGATTAGCGGAGGTTCATGTCAAAGAGATAGTGAGGGTTCATGGAATTCCTAAATCTATAATCTTTTATCGTGATGGTGGGTTCACTTCAAATTTTTGGAAAAGCATGCAGACCATGATGGGTACTAAGTTGCACTTCAACATAGCTTTTTACCTTTTGACTGATGGCCAAACAAAGAGAACGAATTTGATTTTAGAATATGCTTCGCGCATGTACCCTAGACTATAAGACAAACTGGTGTAAGAAGTTACCATTAGCAGAATTTGCTTATAAGAATAGCTATCAGTCGACAATTGGAATGGCACCTTATGAGGCTCTATATGGGCAGAAGTGTAGATCACCTATATATTGGCATGAAGCTTAAGAAAAGAAGATGATGGAAGGCAATAATAGAGAAAAGATAGATTTTGTCAACAAGACATCTGAGATGGTAAAGTTGACACATAAAAGAATTAAGACTGCTTACAGTTGATAGAAGAGCTATGTCGAGAAAAGGAGAAGGCCCTAAGAATTCACTGTAGGTGATTTTATGTTCCTAAAAGTTATGTTGATGAAAGGAGTCATGAGATTCAAGAAGAAGGGCAAGCTGAGCCCGAGGTTCATGGACCATATGAAATTATGAAACGAATAAGCAAGGTAGCTTATTAGTGGAGTTTGCCAACAGAGATGTCAACTATCCACGATGTGTTTCATGTCTCGATGCTTAAAAAGTATGTCTTAGACCCTATGCACATGATCAAACCACAGGTGATTGAGATACGAGAAGACCTCAACTATGAAGACAAATCGGTTGAGATTTTAGATTGAAAAAACTTAAACCTTGAGGAATGAAGAAATTCCTTTGGTCAAAGTTTTATGGCAAAATCACTAAGTAGAAAAAGCTACGTGGGAACACAAGGATGATATGGGAGCCAAGTATCCACAACTATTTTGAGTTTCAATGATGAAACTCTTATAAGGTGGGGGGAGTTGTTACGTTTGCCATTTTCTCCTATGGATATTTGCATTAATTAAATGTTTGAACATGATATTTTAAGAGTTATTATTGTTTATGTTAAGTAAATTAATTTTTTAATTTAGTAATATCGTAAGTGATAGTAACGTAGGATTGATTCATGTCAAAAATGATGATAAGCATAAAGTATTTATTATTCTTTTTAAGAGTTTAAATTTGCTCTAAATTTATAATCTTTATAATACTCTATAGTTATGTATGCCCTAGAGCTATATTCTTTTATAATGACATGAATTTTGTTGCATATTTTCTTATTTTTATAATATTAATGATATCATGATAATTACATATGTAGCACTTTTTTATTGTCGTGTTAAGAAATTAGATAATATAAAGTATCTAAAAGAATAATATATAAATTAATATTTTTTAAGGGTCATGGGAGCAAACATTATTGTTGTATATAAATAATTGTGCATTGTAATTATATTATATTATATATACATTGAGATAATCATATAATATAATATAATATAATAATATATTATATCATATTATATTACATATAATAAGTAAACCGTTTAAAAGTAAAAACAACGAACAAAAAGATTACACAGTGAAAAAAAAAAGAAAAAAAAAAGGGAAATCTAATTAGATTAGGATAAGGTTTTCTATACTCATCTAATCTCTTCTCTCTCATAAACCTATAAATATACCTTTAAGCCACTAAAGTCTTCATTATCTCAATTTCCAGCCAAAGAAAATTCTCTCCCTCACCTCTCTCAAAAATCTCTCTAAGAAAGCCTCCATCATCTCTCTAATCTTCAAAGCCAAGAATTTAGCACTCTTATTTTCTTTCAAGCCAAAGTAGAAGGAATTCTTTTTGGCAATTTTGTGTGCAAGTATTCGTCTTTGTTGAAGAAAACATAAGAATTTAAGGTATTTTTTAAAGGCTTTCATGGTTTTGAATTTTTACAATTGACGTATATTATTTTATGACAAACTTTGTTAGAAAATTATTCTTTTATGTTGTTAATGTGCATGCATGTAAGTTTATATGAAAATAAGTTATTTTGTTTATTACTTTGATTATAACAATGATATTTTATGGTTAAAAGTATTTGTGTTCATATGGTATTTTGAAATTTCATGAAAATAAGGTTTTATTATTGGAGTGTTGCTGGTAATGTTTTGAAATAAATGATGGTGCAACACTTGGACCCTAAATATAAAATAACGGCACACCTCTCCTAGGGGCACGTCTTTGATGCTAATGGTGTAACACTTAGGCCCGTAAAGATAAAATAAATAATGTTTTGTTATGGAAGTTTAAATGAAAGATATGTTGTATATATAAACATGTTCCTTGTGAACTATTATGTTTATGACTGTGATTTTATGTTATGTTTTTATGAAAGTTCATATTTTATGTTGTGAGATAAGAAAGTGTACTTACTAAGCTTATGCTTGCTTAGTTTCATATCACATTATAGGAAAAAGTAAAAGGCATATGGCATGGGTGGAGGACAGGGATGGGCTTGTGCGCTAGGAGGGTTGGATTAGAAACAGAATTACGCCATGAAAAGAATTAATTACCTAAAAAATGATTTTATTATTAACGTTATTTTTGCACTGATGTTGATTTAAGACTTAGTTTATTTTTCTAAAAACTTTTGTTTGTTTTGAGATTGTTTGGTTTTTCCTTAATTGTGGTTTTTTGAGGACTAAGCCATGTTTATTTATTTTGGTGTGATTAAACTATTTAGAAATATAAGTATTTTTCTCGAGAGATTTAAACATTGTTTGAAGTTTTGTGTGTCTATAATTTAGTAAATGATTGCATTTGTAAACTAATTATTTCTGCTAGTGGTCGGTTAGCCGAATACTATAGGCGTTTTACCGGGCTAACAGAGGTGAGAGAAGTAAATCCGATAAGTAATTTTTTTTAATTATACATGTTTTGATATGATAAATGTTTGAGTGTAAATTTTTTTTTTGAATTATTATCTCTAAATAATGATATTTACGGTAAAAATAATGATTATTGTGATGTCCGTAAGGGAGCGTAGCACGAGGCATCATTGGGTTATCACAAAAGGGCTATACCGAAATGGTTTTAAGTAGATTCAAGTTGTTCATCATGAAATACACTCGTAGCTAGAGGAGACAAGTTTAGTCTCAGTGAATACCCCAAGAATGACCTTGAAAGGAAAGAGATACAAAAGATTTCTTATGTGTCAGATATAGGAAGTCCAATTTATGCTTAAGTTTGCACATGTCTGAACAAAGCATTTATGGTGGGAGTATTAGGTAGATATTTTAGTAACCTTGGAATGGATCATAAGAAAACAGCTAAATGAGTTATGCATTACTTGTGGAGAACAAAATACTTTATAGTTACCCATTGGAGATTAGGCAATTTGGAAATTATATTCTACTTTTGTTGAATGCCAAGACAGTAAGTGTTCCACTACAAGCTTCATTTATATACTAGTTGGAAGAGCTATTTCCTAGAAGAGTGCTAAGCAGACGCTCTTAGCTTCTTCAACTATGGTTGTAGAGTTCATATCTTGTTATGAGACATCTAATCATGGGATATGATTGCAAAAATTTGTCACTAGGCTGCGTGTAGTAGATGGCATTCAAAGGCCATTAAAGATATACTGTGACAATAAATCGACAAGGCTATATTCCAACAAATAACAAAAATTCTATAAAGTCAAAGCATATTGACATCAAGCTTTAGGTTGTTAAGGAGAGAGCTCAAAGTGGTCAGATTTCAATAAAAGATGCAGGGACAGACACCATGCTTGTGGATTTTGTTAGCCAAGGGTTTACCACCTAAGGTCTTTCATGAGCACACTACTCATATGGGTGTTGGTTTATTTGATGATACTCTGGTTTAGTAAGAGTTAACTTTGGATGTTCTATGTTTTATTTAAACATTTGTATGTTTTGATTTTTTGTAGTGTTAAAGCAGATGATTTGTGGTGTATCTTTGAATCTGTTTACTTTTTATATGTAGTTTTAGCATTGAGTGTAAAGATTCCTGATTAATCTCAATAGAGAATAAAGTGAGATCAGTTGAAAATAGGCATTTTGAGATCATATTGCACGTAATTTCCATGCTACTTAACCACACTTAATCTATGTCATTGAATATGTTGGTATGGTGACCGTTGAAGGTCTAGTTATGATTGTGTATGACAAAAGCCGCTTTGATTCCATACTAGTATAGGAAATAGACTAGATTGAAACTAAAGTTAAATTGAAAGATAAATAGCATACAGATGCATGCCTAAGAACATATAATATAATTGTTTTAGAAATTATATATAGCCCAAGCGGCAAATTGTTGGGAAAATTTATATTCTCATTATTTTGTGAGCAACATATAAAACAACAATTACATTATAGCTATTTAATTATAATGAGCTATTTTAAGTGATCTATTTATGGAAATCCCATAGACTTCTAATCGGGTAAGGGTTTAATGAGTGGATATCCAATACTGACATAATTGGGTTTAATGGGTTTAACGGTCCCTAAGACATCAAATCATTTTACATCTTTCTCTTCTCCCTATCAAGAAGCAAACAAACCTATTGAAGAACTAAGGTGATTTGATTGAGGAAGATAATAACCTATTTATCTATCATCATAGTAATTTTGCAAAAGAACCAATAGTTGCTTCCATGGATATAGGTATCTATTCCTTAATTTTTGTCTCTTGATAATCTAGTATTGTATGATTTTAGGACTATGATATTGTTGTTTTAGGGTTTCACAGAATTATGAATATCTAGAATCAAGATTTCTAACACAAATTCCCACTAGTCCTATCTGTTTAACCATTAAGGGCTTTCAAAGGCCCTCCATCATGACTACTTGGGGTACTTGTAAAGGCTAAATAAACTTTTCATAGCACATTTTGATTCTATTATAAAATGCACCATGATACTAACACTCTTGAATGCCTCCTAGAAGACGAGGTTTGGCAAGGTGTGGTATATGTCTTCTCACAATAGAAGCTTGAATTTTAGACCAGATCCCAATAAAGATAGTCAAGTCTAGATAGACAACTTAGGTAAACAATAGGATATCATCGACCCCCACTATCGCCCTGGCATATATATCTAGACCCCCTTAAGAATAATGCTCAAGGTTCATAGAAGGGTGACAGCCCTTCCTATTGGCCCTAAAGTTTCAAATGAAATATTTAGTTTGTTTTGATGACAATAAACAATTAATTGCCTAATTACTAATGATTTATCTTGAGTATGTAGTACTATTTTGTTTTTAAATAATTTATTTTGCATCTTAACATATGTAGAAGAATTCTTCATCAAGACTCAGAAGCAATAAAATACAAAGATGGATCATAGCACCAAGAGTTCGAAGATTAAAGAAAGAGCATCAACAAGCATGAAGAATGGGTTTAATTTTATTTTTAACTTTATAATGTCATAGCATGCATGAGAAGTTTATTGAGTTTAATTGGCTCAAAGTTGATTCTATTTTAAGTTTCAAAAGGATTTCAGAAGTTTT
Source organism: Artocarpus hirsutus (assembly GCA_946598075.1). Taxonomy (NCBI): domain Eukaryota; kingdom Viridiplantae; phylum Streptophyta; class Magnoliopsida; order Rosales; family Moraceae; genus Artocarpus; species Artocarpus hirsutus. Next base: position 17,683 of record CAMOHE010047750.1, read on the forward strand.
CTCATTGGATATTAATTCTTTCAAAATTATTTTTGAAGTCTTGAAATATTGTTCTAAATTATTTTTAATTGTTATAATTTACGTTCAAGACTTAGAATTATTTTTAATTTGTTTAAAGGTTTAGAAGTATTTTTAAAATGTTTTTAATTGTTTAAAACTTAATTGTTTAAAACAAAAATTTGGTGCCTTGGGCCAGTTGTAGAGGCACAGTCAACAGCCTGTCTCTTGTAGTGCCATGTATATGGCAGTCGACCGAGTGTCCAACAGCTAGTTTTCTAGCCATTACAAGTGCACCTCAAATGGCTATAAATGGCTAGTTTCCAGTTCTAGCCTATAAATAGCCTCATTTCTAAATTTGATGAACACGAAGAACACCTAGAATCATCTTTGTATCAATCTCTAAGTGTTCAACAAGCCTTTGATCATTCTTGGGCCAAACTTGCTAAAAATCCCTATTATGTGCTAAATCATTTCCTGGTTGGAGCTATGAATGTTGAGCTTAAACTTTAAAAATCTTGTAAACTAAGTGTATTAAGTTTCTGAAGCCTTACTAAATTTGGGGTTAGCCAATTACTATAAAATTGGACGATTGTAAGAGGTTGTGGTAAGCTTCGGGTAAACAAACTCACTAGATTACATTCGGAGTGACCGCATTGCAAAAAGGGTTGAAATAGTAGAAGAAGTCGAGTCAAGATCTTACGCGACAACACTGGATATAGGCATTTTGCCAAACCACTATAAATAGCGTTTGTGCTTTTTTTCCTTATCTTTTTACTTTTATGCATTCATAATTGCTTGAATCATTTATACTTATTATTCGTGCAATTATTGCCTATATATCAATCTATAAATTTCTAATAATTGTAAAAAGTTTTAAAAACCTAATTCACCCTTTTTCTTGGGTAACTATTCTTAGGCTAATACTCCTCACCTCTAATGGTTACCTAGGATGGTGCAGTCCAGCTCTTGCAATGGTGACACCTCTACCCCCTACTCTAATATGTTTCAAATTTTGCATTTCTTTGTCTCTGAGTTTTTCTTTTCTTGGATCTATATTTTCTGTATTTGTTTCTAGATTTTGTCCTTTTCTTAGGTCATTGTTTCTTGTTTAGAATTCTTATGAAAATTAAAATGAAGGGCAGAAACATCATTAAATCCTAAAAAATGTAGTAAAGGTGCCCTATTCCCATGTTCAAAAGAACAAGGTATTTCAACAAAATTTTCTAAATGCGAGCAGACCAAATAAAAAATATATTAAACCATAAGCGCATGGTACCTGGACCGGGATGATATTTCTTATCTACAAAAAAATGTAATTGAAGTTGAACCATCAAAACTTGTACTTTATTATAGTGTCTAAATGAATGGGGGACAGGCATAAATAAAACTTCTAAGAGCAATTATACATTAATATATAGTTAAAACAATTTAAATATAATGCGAATCTACATAAATTTAATGATGAATCTTTAGAGTCTGGTGTTTCAAGTACAAAGAGACACATCTCATTGACTGATTTGCTTACGTGTAGTTCTAGGAAGGAATTAATGTTCCTTCACTCGGAATCTCATGGCTAATTTATTAACCACATTCAAAGCCTGAAACCAGTACGTAGTTTCTTGGGTTTGTGGTTTGTCTGCGATTCAAAGAAAGCTTACCGCAATCAAAGCCGACCTGCAAGATTATGATCCCCCAATCATGCTGATTACATAGACATAATTAGTATTATGTCAGTAACGAATATTATAAACCTTGATATGGCTTACAAATATAAGGTCCTTGCTTGTCTTCTATATCCCTGCCATCCCATGTGCTCGGTTTAGTAATCTTTAGAGTTCATGGATTAACAAATACCAATATTATATAAGAGATTTTTTCTACAGGTACAGAAAAAGTAAGACATAAGTAGGTTTGTGTATTTCAGCTGTCAAATTTATAAAAAAAAAAAAAATCACGACTTTGATCAGTCTTATGTCTCCATTTGGCTTCTCGGTTAGAAATATCGTTTCCAACCAACCAATAGTATAAAGCTCTCAGCGCTATAATAAAAAGCAAAAAGTTGTTACAGTGTAAAGCGATTTCATATGCCACAGTTTTTAAATCAACATTTTATGTTCTAACTGCTCTTTCAAATACCCTCTTATAGTCAAAAAACATGCACTATCTATAGAAATACCCCTAAAGAAAGGTAATATATTAAAATGAGAGTGAAAGAGAGAATTAAGGTGTGTTTTGATAAGTGCTTAATTCAATATAATTTTCTAATTAATTTTCCCATATGTCATTGCTAATTCTTGAGTATTTTATGATTTAATTATGGTTTTTGGATTTTATAGGTGATTAATGATGATAAGCTAAAAAATGAAAGAAATGAGCTAAATTTGGAGTTCAAAATTTTATTTATAGAGTTTGAAAGTCAACCGAAGGCAAAAATTGAAGTTTTGGATAAGTTTGGGCTAAAATAAGAAATTTTAGTTGAAATATTCCATGCCGCTATAAGAAAAATACACCGCAGCTGTGCCTGAATATAGAGACTAGGTGCAGCTATGGAAACAGTTTCCTATAGCCATGCAAAGAGACTGCCAAGCGAGCCCTCGAGGTCACTTGTGGAAGGAGTTCTCGTAGCCCAACCCCCTTAATTTCGTGTGGCCATACCAAATCTTGAGCGCCTCCATGTGCAGCCATGCCATGGATTCTTGTCCCCATTTGTCCTTTAAGCTATGAAGTCAAATTTGACCTATTTTGAGCCTAACGTCACCCCTTTTATCACCCAAAACCAAAACATATAAATAGCACATTTGGAAACACAATTGGGAAGAGTCTTTCTATTATTTTCCAACCATCTTTTTGAGAGAGATAGAGAAAGAAAAGGAGGAGAATTTCCTTGAAGTTCAAGTAATTTTTGTCCGTGTGGAGTTTCTTCTCGATTGCCAAAGAGTTTTTCATTTTCCTTTTTTCCTTCGAACTCTGATTATGTTTTTAATTAATTTTTCATTGCTTAATTTCATGAACATATTCTACTAAATTTCTCTTAGGTTAAGGGTGATTTCAAAGCCTTAGTATCAATAATTTGATCGATACTTGTAGAATTATTTCTAATATTCTCAATCAGAATTGTTTATGTTTCTCTATTTTTAATGTTATGATTTTTATTTTATTTTATTTGGGGTGGCCAACCAAGTGTATAGAATAATTATCTATTGCTAGATTAGAGATTTTTGATCCATAATTGCCTTGATTTTCTAATCTTTGGTAGTAAATTATGATTATTAATTGTGGTCAAGCTTTCGCATAGTTGCATGTGGAACATTACCTAGGTTAAATAACTCGAGCTTGTGTGATTGTTGCCCTAATCAACTTATCTTTCTCAACTGAATGCTTACGTTAGATTAAATTTAAAGAGCTTGTTTAGGTTGTTTAATAGAAAAGGATTTAATAGAGTGCTTATCTTATTAAATCTACAAACTAGGGAAAGATTGGAATGGAAGAGCTTATTGTTATCTATGTTTGGTAGTTTTAATAGTTAGAATGGGAATAATTCTATGATTAATTAATTGTTATTTAGTAGTGACGAGTGAGCCTTTAACTTGTTTCATCATTATTGTTTACAACTTGATGTTATTAGTTTTGTTTTAATTTATTTATTTTTGTTTTTGTTATTTTTACTAATTTAGCTAATTATTTTCAAAAACACCCTTTTAATTTATTTTGAAAATTAATAACTTATGAATTAAATTTAATCCATTGTAAGAACGACTCATACTTACTACTTATCTAAGTCATGATGACACTTAAAAGTAAGATATTTTCTTGGCACATACAATGTTTGGTACATGGGTTCATGTGATTTGAATTCATAAGTTTGGCTCATACTGACCTTTGGCTATGCATTTGTTGACATAAGAAGAAATTGAAAACTACATGATGGTTTAAAACCATCGTGTAATCATCTGTCGTTGTACTATCAAGACTTTTCACAATGGTTTTTTATCGTCATATAAGATTGTTTTTGGCAAGGTCCTAGTATCTTGGGTTCGAGACTACCACGATGGTTTTTCACAAAAACTGTCGTGTGTGGCACACTTTACAAGATTTTTTTCATTGAAAATATGTCGTGTAATTAAGACCTTATATGACGGTTTTCATTTCAAACCGTTGTGTAAATTAGGTCTCACATGACTATTTTCAACAAAAACGGTCGTTGAAAACTAGTCTAATATAGGCCTTATGCGACGGTTTTCATTAGAAACAATCATGCAAGGCATAGATTATAATGAAAACCGTTGTGTAAAATTTGTACATAGCATGGAAAAATAACTAGAATTTCTAGTTTTTCACAAGATGGTCAGTCCCATATTCAAACCATTAATACACAGCCCTGATTACATAATCACATAATTATGTTGAATTATAAAATTTTTACAAAATCATATATATATATATATATATTTACATTGTAAAGTCATGTACGAAATCTCATATACCTGCTCAAAAATTTTTCCTACTCAAATATATCGTTAGCTATGTAATCTCGCTTTCTTGCTAGTTCTTGTAAACCATTATCAATAAAAATTAAGTCCCACATATAACGTAAAAAAAAAAAAAAAAACCGCATTCGATGTTGCCTCCTTGTTTGGGACACTTACGGTGGGTATAAAAATTTTATTTGTTTGGTCTACTTGTTATACCAATTCCTACTTCAACTAATTTCCAATCGTTAAGAGCCCTGATAATATTTCAACATAAAAAAGAATTAACCATAATAATGTAAAAATTATCAACCATAAATTATCTCATAGATTGATACTTTCATCCTAGTAAGTGATAGAAAATCTTCACATGATTCACATGTGAGGAAATCAAACCCAAATATTTTGTCATCCTATAGTGAAATAAATGCCAACATCTAATGCTCTACAATATTGTACGGCATGAAGAAGGATTTCCCTCTTGGTGCCCTATGTAAAGGTTGAAGAGGGACATGGTGCACTCTCTAACATCATTACTTAGGTCTCTTGTAGCACTCGAGACAAGTGCTAGAGATGTGAAGCTGAATCTTTAAGCTAAATTACCACATACACAACATTCCGCTGAAAGACTACAATAAAAACAATACACAAACTTATTTTAAATAATAATACAGTTTCTTTAGATTTTAACAAGTAAAGAATGAATGATAGATCTATTACCTGAGGTATACAATTATACAATTTGCCTCAATTTGTTCAAAGTTGAGGAAATAATAAATATCTTTGTACCCAACATAGATATACAACCCTCGTTACATGACACCATGTGTGAACAAAGCCAATTGCATAAATTCTTCATGAACCTTGTTGAAGTCAAATTGAGGCAGAAGTTCATCTGTAACGGGTAGTTTGTAACTGCCTGATCTTGTTTTACCTTAGGTTGTCACTCTCTTGCTTTTCTAGCAACTTTCTTTCTTGGGCATTTCTTGCCCTTAACCTCTTTAAGAATGTGGCTTAGTGCTTGACTTGTTTTTGTTGTTGCAATGACATCAATTGATCTTTTTAGCCATGCAATGAAGCTTCTGGCCATTTCACCCATAGTTGTTACTTCTATTGTCAAAAAAGACAATTCAACCGTTCTATCGTTTAGGATAATAATGCTAACACACATGTTTTTGTCCCCTAAGGGTCTTTCATGGGCTCTATAAGTTGGAGGACACTTCATCCTTGCCTTTTCCAAGTGCAACAAGTGCATACCATTAGCTTTATCATCAACAACGAGTTTGCATTTTTTATGTTGTGTGGTCTCTTGACGATGATGTGAAAGTGGAACTTCTAGAGATTTTGGAGCTTCTGGATTTTCTAAAGCTTCTTTGTTGAAAGGGTTACAACTGGCCTTGAAGTTGTTGCATTGTAAAACAGTGTCATCCGCCGATCTAATACCTTCTTGTGAAATAAAGGTGTCCATAAGACTACAATTATGCAATTTCCTATTGTAAGGCATCAAATCTCGAAGTGGCCCTAATATCAAAGTATTGAGACTACTTGACATACATAGATTGAGCACAAGCATGTCCTGAATGTTCTGGTTTTTCTAGTGCCTTCGTCAATGGGTCATCATTATTGATGAACTCAAAAGTCTCTTGAGTTTGTTGCTCTATGTAGTCATATTGTAAAATAATAACAAATCAAGTTGTTCTTAATATGTTTCAAAAGTTATAAAATTATAAATTAAGAATCCAAGTTCAACAAACTTACTATTCGGTCCCTAATTTTCGTATGTGATAGATATTGTCATTGTCTATTAGGACCTTGATGCAACTTCATCCACAACTCCTCCAGCAATGATCACACATTGATCTAAGCAAGCTGTATTTTGCTAGGTTAGTAAAACATTGATGATGGGATCATTGATATATATAAACAGGAATAAGATATCAAAGTGCCAATTTTTGCTCAAGGCCTCTATATTTGATTCTACCTATTCTTGAGTCGTATTCATTTTTTTCTCTTATTGCCCTTGCATGTAAAGATAATAGTTGGAATTCTTTGGAACGTCGATACTGTATAAATGCCATCCAATTGTTTGAGGAGATAGTGGGATAGTAATGAACTACCATAGGAGCTCGGATCCATATATCATCATTGTCATTCAAAACATCCAAGTATGGCCTTACAAAAGTAACATAGAGGTTAGATCTAAACTTCTTTGCTAGTTTAGCAAAAACCTTTTAACTATCTTTTCTATACGATTTCTCTAGGGTTAAGCTTGTATAGATTTCCCTCCAATCATTTTTTTGCTTGGTCCAACTGCTTAGTTCTCCAATCATGTATTTATATTAGAACATGCTCTCGACTAAGAACTCCAATCCAACTATATAGTTCATCTCTAGGTGCATGTTCTGGTTGGCCTTTTACATCAAAGGTCACTTGTATGCTTAATCCTTTCTTATTTACCTTACAAATTATTTTCATCAAAGTTGCCCTCTAGTCAATATCAACTTTGGGATTGAATTTGGTTTTTCTTCAGAGCTTGCTCACTTGTTTTCCCTTTCTATGTTGGGAGGAAGATAGCATATACACTTCATGCCCCATGCTCCTCATGCTCCTCATCACTCCCATAATCTAAACCAAATCCTCATCCAAAACCAAACACATAGACCAATAAAATCTAATCATATACTTTAACAAAATCACATAAACTTATAAAATGCATAATTAATAAATCATAACAAAGCACATAAACTTTTAAAATTAATAGAATTATTTTTAACCTAATTATACAAATTAATAGAATTGTTTTTAAACTAATTATACAAATTAATTATTTATAAAATCATAATTTTTTAAACTAATTATACAAGTTAATTATACAAAATAAGACTTTAATCATAAAAAACTAAAACTAGTAAAACTTAAGTTACAAAACTAATAAACCCAATCATAAAATTTAACAAAATCGCAAAAACTTATAAAAACAGATACATTAATAAGTCATAACAATATACATAAACATTTTAAGCTAATAATATAAATTAATAGAACTATTTTTATACTAATTATAAAAATCAATTATTTTTAAAATCATAAACTGTTAAACTAATTACACAAATTAATTATACAAATTAAGAGTAAAATATGGTGGGCACACATAAAAGCTTTTCAACAAATATGTGGTAGGCATCACATACACATAAACTAAAAAACCTTTAAGAAAAAAGTTACAATTCACACAAAATTAACACATATACTAAACAAAGTTGTTGTAATTTTTCATAGCTTAACATAATAAAAAAGAACAACAAGGATTGAGAATTACCAAATAGAGAACGAATGAGTTCAAAGTGGTGATAGCAGTGGGGGGTCGACTGAGGCACGAGCTAGTCAAGCGGATAGCTGGGTAAGAATAGAAGGCAGTGACAAGATCGGTAGTGTCACGGGCTAGGTGAACAGACGGTGGGGCCAGTGATTCAAAAAGGAGGCGGTGGCAGAGAAAACGAGGGGCATGGAGTCAAGGTGTGACAACCTCTATAGTTGATAGTGGCATGGGCTTGGTGGGACTTGACAGCAATGGTTGCAGCATAAGGTCATAGGGGCTAGGATGGCCAGTGGTAGGTTCATAGGGATGGAGACATTAAAGAAAGAAAGATTCGAGAGCTTAGAAAGAGGGTTTTAGCATTCAAAATTGGGGGGAAGGGGGAGGGGGGAAGGCTAGGCACACGATTAAATTTTGGAAGGAGCTAAAACTACATCATTTTAATCCCCCTTACATGACAGTTTTCTAAGAAAACCACCATGTAAGCTAGGCCTTACACGATGGTTTTCTAAAGAATGGTTTTGGCAAAAAATCGTCGTATAAAATTGGTCTAGCATAGCCAAGTTTTAGCCTTTTTTTCTCTTCTTCCCAGGGTGGCCAACTCGTGTATTATGCGTTCAATGGCCCAAGATACATTTATTTTGTTATTTTATTACAAATTTAGATAGATAAAGATATAAAACGAGTAAAAATAAAAAGATACATCCCCTAGCTTAAAATGGAAGAAGAAAAACAAACAAGTTATAAAAAATAACCTAATTAAAATAAAACATCATAAATTAGTTTATAGATACTACTATTTTTTTCTTTTTTTCTTCGGATCCTCAACTTATGTCCATTTGAAATCTTCATGAAGCAAGTGCAAGATGTCATTGTCAAAATTATAAATCTCTTCAACCTATGGCAAACCTTTAATGAAAGGATGTCCACGTAGTCCCTGGCAACTTCTTCAATATCAACAAGGACTATTCTTGGGTTCATCGGGACAACTTGAGACAACTTTAAATCTTTAGGATTCGTTGTATAAAAAACTTGGATTGCTTGGGATGCCATAATGAAGGGATTGTTTTTGTATCCCAATTGCCTAAAGTCGACCACCATGATGCTATCATTATTGGTTTTAACATAGTTATTATCGGCCCATTTTCACTTAAAAAGTGCTATGCACAATTCGCAATAATCAAGTTTCCAATCATCTTCATTGAAACCAAAGTAGTTTATGATCCTATATATCATATTCTTATCCTTCGTAGAGGAAATATGAATAGCCTTGGCACAAAAAGTCACACAGCTATTTTGGATGAGATGCTTCTCATCTTTTTTTAGTGTAGAAAGTGTAACTATTTATAGAATATGATGTATACCTTGTAACTATCGACGATAGTCTTCTAGCTAGGTTCTTTAAGTCTTGTGAGACACTTCCATCTTGTGATGCGGAGTACTTGGCATATAGAGTACTTGGCATCTTGTAACCACTTCTTATTTCTTGCTCTTTTCAGGCTCACTTTTTTTAGTCCCTTCAAGTGAACGTCAAAGAAAGGCTCCACTTCATGAGCATTATGCAAGATATAAAGACAAGCTTACTCCCTCTCCTCTCTATTTATAGAGGAAGGATTGCCCATAAATAGTCCTCTAGGCTCAATGTTTAATGTCATTAGCACCTTAATTACTTTCGCATTAGACAAGTACTTGGAGAAAAATTCAACCAATTCCTCTACTATGTAACTTTCCATGATACATCCCTTTGGCCTATTTCAGTTCTTCACATAGCCCTTCAAAACCTTCATATACCTTTCAAAAGTGTACATCCATCTCAAATATACTAGTGCACAAAACTTAACTCATGGACGAAGTGAACCATTAGATGAATCATGATGCCAAAAAATGCTAGTGGAAAATACTTTTCAAGCACGCACAAGGCTTGCACTAACTCCGATTATAGTGAACCTAGCATAAGTGGATCAATTACCTTGGAGCATATTGAATTAAAGAACGAGCACAACTAGGCAATTACAAATCTCATATCCTTTATTAGGATTCCTCGCAAAGCAAATGGTACTAATTATTGCATCAACACATGACAATCATGTGCTTTCAATAAGTTTCAAATCCTTCACCGACACTAACTTTTTAAGTTTGAAGAATAGCTGTCTGGCACTTTCAATGAAGATAGCCATTCACAAAGCTTTCTCTTTTACCTCTAGATAATGTGTGCTTCACCGGTGGTAAGTAAGTGCTATTCCCTCTTTTATCAGAAAATAGATTAGGCCTAACCTTTATCTGCATAAGATCCAACCGTGCTTTTTCAATATCTTTAGTCTTGCCTAGAATGTCAAGCAACGTGCTGACTAATGATTCATAAATGTTTTTACTCAATATGCATAATATTCAAGTAATGACAAACAAAAATTGTCTTCCAATATGGAAGTTTGAAGAAGATTGATCCAAGGTCCATCTATTGGCAGCTTGTCCTTACCTCATTTTCTCTTCCCAAGTACCACTTTTACATCTTTTACTATTTCAAATACTTGTGTACACATCAAAGGCCAAGGAGGGTTTCTTTCTTTAATGTTACCATCAAAGGCTTTCTTTTGCTTGCTGTAACGATGATCTCTTGGAAACCATATTCTATGGCCAAGAAAAATGGATTTCTTACCATTCTTTAATTGTTTGTGAGACGTTTCCTTCATATAAAAAGGACAACAAATTGACCTCTTCACCAGATAGACAAATAAAAATCCATATGCAAAGAAGTCGTTAATTGTCCATATCAATATTACATGGAATGTGAATGCCTCTTCCTGATAAGCATCTTTAACTTCAATTCCTTTTCCCACCAACTCTTTAGGTCATCAATCAATGATGCCAAGTATACATCAATTTCATTCCTTGGTTAGTAAGGACCCAAAATCAATGGCGTCAACATCAAGAACTTCTATTTCATGCACATTTTTAGAGAGAGATTGTAGTTGACAAGTATTATGGGCTAAGCGTTATGTCTACTACTCATGTTACTATGTGGGTTCATTATATCAGTCGATAAAGCAAAATGTAGATTTCTTGGCTCGCACTAAACTCAAGATGATCAGCATTAAAGGTCTTCCATTGTAATGAATCTTTTGGATCTCTAAGCATACCATCACCAACCTGTTTGTCATGGTGCCAAGCCAAATTCTTGGTATGCTCTACATTTCTGAATAAACGTCTCAAATGTGGTACCAATGGAATGTATACCAACCCCTTCATTGACACTCTTTTTTTTTATCTTTTTTTGCTCCTTTCCTTTCTTCCACCTTAACTCTTTACAAACTGGGCAATAATTCTCATCCTCATACTACTTCCTACATAAGACACAATCATTTTCATAAGCATGTATTTCCGCATACTCTATACCTAAAGTACTCAAAGTCTCCTTAGGCTCATACATATAGTTGGTAATTTATTACTTTCTAGTATAGGCCTTCTTAGAAATTCTAAAAGATTTATGAAACTAGAATTTAACCAGCTACTCGATGCCTTAAAATTCAACAATCCAACTAAAGTGGACAATTTGGTGAAATTGGCACACCCTTCATACACGGATGTCTAAGCATCATTCATCATTGTCTCAAATAACTCTAGATAGTGTAAAAAGTGTTATTCCAAATCATTTACCATGTCAACCATATTATCATGATCACACATATTATCTCCACAGTGGGTTCCTTTCCTTTGCTTAATAAAGTTGGTTTGAACATAAACTCACCATGAAAATGTCATGTTTGATAACTACTTATAATCCCATTTTCAAATAAATGTCCTCTAACAGTTTGAATTGAATGAGATCTATGGTTTCCAGGTTAAACACAAGGATAGCAAATGTTATCACCTTGGGCACGAGTTTTGGCAAATTAACAAAAATTAGTCAACACCACTTTCATATTCTCTAGTTGATCAATGGTCCCACATCCATTTCTATCCATTTCAGAGATCCTAAATTGAAATATGCAATTCAATTATAAACAATTTCACAAATTAATTGATCTGCCACATATAAATCATATAATAAATCCAAAAATTACACATGCCCATCATATTCAAATAAAAAATAATATCTATAAATCTACAATTCTCACAAATTAATCATATTCATAAACTAATCATATTAAAAAAATTAACAAATTAATGATACCCATCACAGTCAAATAATTAATCATATCTATAAATCCATAAACATTGATCAAGTATGCTGTAATACCCGCCAATTTTCATGTAACAGTTATGACAAATATGTAATGGATTAAGTAATATTAAGTAACGACGTTAAGTGTTATTTTATGTCTTATGATATATGATATAATGGTGCTAACCATTTCTTTTAAGTGTTATGGCAGGTGACGCTCACGTAGAATTGATGTGCTCAAGTATTCATGTTATTAATGATATATGTTTAATCTTTTTTTATGATAATTTAATGTTTTGAATAATATTCGTATGTTATGGCAGATCGACAGGCCAGACCATTTAGTTCAACAGGCCGAAATGATCCTCCTTGAAATGGCAGGCCGATGATATATCGTTGGCAGGCCAGACTTCAGAAATTGATAGGCCGAAGAGAAAGATCGACAGGCCGATGACAGCTGACATGCAGTCAGCAGAAATTTCACAAAAATTGTGATAAGGTTGATTATGTGATTGGATGATTTATTATGATTAATTGACATATTTTTGGAATAATTTTCTCACTTTAGGAAAATATATGTTTGACTTTAAATTGATTGAATGCGTTTGATAAGGTTTCTCGTTTTATAAAGGTAAAATTTTGTAACTCGAATCGTTCTTATAAGTTCTGACTTTTTCCCCTTAATCTCCTCCTTTCCTACATGAATTTTGGCCCTAAATTAATAAGAAAATTATGATATTGAAGGGGGAGAATATCCTTTACCCCATTCTAATTTTTCAAGCAAAAATATTTTCTCTCTCTCTCCCTTTCACGTATTCTCTCTTACGTTCTCCTTTTTCTCTTGTTCTTTCTCTCTTCATCTTGTTCATCTTTCTTCTTCTCCCTTTCAAATTTTCCCCTGCTATTATTTGTTAAAAATATCGTAATTCCTTTGGCGTTAATTCAAGGAGTTTTGAAGAAAATCGTTTGAGGTAAAGGTTTATTTTTTTTGGTATTTCTTCTCCTTAATCCGACTTCAATACCTTTGTCTATGAATTTTGTTTTGCTTTGAATTTTTAATATGTTATGTATGCATGTGTTATGTGATATTCCTCTAAGTTTCATGTTATTTCGATTTTTCTATAAAAAGTTATGGATTTTCTTCTCTCTTTCACTCACAGTAATTTATTGCTGATCAATTTTGTTGCACATATGTATAGGTGTTGTTTTTGATGCAAATGCATGTTGTTATACACGAAATTTGGTAAATATGTCCATGTGGATGTTGGATGATGGACTGGAAAATATGGTGATGATTTGATTAATATTTTATGAGTTATGGAGTTTTTATGGATGCTAGGTATTTAGACTCTTTAAACAGTAAATTTGTTAAACTTTTATTGTGTAATGTTTTTGTATGATTATATAATTTTATTTAGAGATGAGAAATTTTGTGGTACTGTAATTGTATGTTAAAATGATATCATATGAATTTTTAAGGTCCAAATAAGTTTATTTTAATTGTTTGGCACTAATTATTACATGAAACTCACTATCTGAATTGTTTGTGGCTATTTTTATCTCTACCTTCCAATGCACGGTTTGAGGTGTAAGGAATTTATTTATGGGTGATTTTTGAATATGTTATAGTTCTATGTGTTTATTACATGTGATAATTTTTGTAGATTTTTCTATGACATGAAAATGTGATAATTGGACCTGAGATAAAATTTGTTCACTACCTAACTATTGCTGGCAGATTGCATATTGAATGTTATGTGATTTATTTAAATTATTAAATAGAATTTTTATGACTAAAGAAAAATTATGGTGATAGGTATATATGTTATCTATGTTCCTGCCAAATTTGGTACTCAAATTATATGTGAATGTAAGGTTAATTTTTAAATTCATGGAGGTTAGAAATATAAGTATGTTGAAAGTGTTGTTCTAATGTTTTAAAGTTAATAAAATATGTTATAAGATTATGTTTTCAAGAAATGTATGTATGTATGATGTTATGGATGTTATGTTATGGTAATTAATTCATTAAAATAAATGTTAATTACCATTTTATGAATGTATGACATGAACACAATGAGAAGTGAGCACATCGAG
>CAMOHE010047751.1:0-21154 GCA_946598075.1 Artocarpus hirsutus
CATTTACAACAAAAATAATAATCATACATATGTGCACAAAAACAGTCAACAATTATTTACAATGAGTGGTGGTGAGAAGAAAATTCATAACTTTTTATATAAAATTCAAAATAATGTGAGACTTGGGGAAAAATCACATAACGCATGAATGAATAACATACTAAAAATTCAGAGCAAAATGACATTCCTAGATGGAGATATAAAAGTCAGTTTGAAGAGGAAAAATTTTCATAGATGCTTAAAAAAATAAACTCATACCTTAGAACAATTTCTTCTTCAAGCTCCTTCGAAATAATCCAAAGAAATTTTTTTTAATATTTTAACAAAGGAATTGTAGGGAATTTGAGAGGAAGATGAAAGAAAAGAAATGTGATAGGAAGAGAGAAATGAGAGAGAGAAATCAAGAGATAGAGAGAGAGAAATTAAAAAAAAAATGAAACTCTCATTCTTTGAAATAAATCAGAATTTTTTGATTAATTGGGAGCCAAAATTCGTGGGAAGAGGAGTGGTTTGAGGAAACAAAGTCGAAACTTCCAAAAACAAATCAAGTTGCCATATATCGCCTTTATAAAAAGGGAAAACTTATCCATTAATTCAAATAATTAAAAAGTCAAATGTTTTATTACCAAAATTAAAGAAATCATTCCATAATTATGTTATTTATTCAGAATAAATCATCCTTATCATAAATACCACCTTATCACAATTTTGTGAAATTTTTGCTGACTACTTGTCAGCTGTCATCGGCCTGCCGATCTCAGAAGTTCAGCCTGCCGATCTCAGAAGTCCGGCCTACCGATTGCACACCATCGGCTTGCCATTCTGAGGACATCATTTTCAGAGATGCTTAAAAAAATAAACTCATACCTTAGAACAATTTCTTCTTCAAGCTCCTTCGAAATAATCCAAAGAATTTTTTTTTTTAATATTTTAACAAAGGAATTGTAGGGAATTTGAGAGGAAGATGAAAGAAAAGAAATGTGATAGGAAGAGAGAAATGAGAGAGAGAAATCAAGAGATAGAGAGAGAGAAATTAAAAAAAAAATGAAACTCCCATTCTTTGAAATAAATCAAGTTGCCATATATCGCCTTTATAAAAAGGGAAAACTTATCCATTAATTCAAATAATTAAAAAGTCAAATGTTTTATTACCAAAATTAAAGAAATCATTCCATAATTATGTTATTTATTCAGAATAAATCATCCTTATCATAAATACCACCTTATCACAATTTTGTGAAATTTCTGCTGACTACTTGTCAGCTGTCATCGGCCTGCCGATCTCAGAAGTTCGGCCTGCCGATCTCAGAAGTCCGGCCTGCCGATCTCAGAAGTCTGGCCTGCCGATTGCACACCATCGGCTTGCCGTTCTGAGGACATCATTTTGGCCTGTCGATTCGAATGGTCCGGCCTGCCGATCTGTCTTAACTCCCAAAAATCATTCATAACATATAATTATCCATAGAAATATAATTAATCACATAACATTAATGACATGAACATTTGAGCACATCAATTTCACGCGAGCGTCACCTGTTATAACACTTAAAATAAAATGGTTAACACCATTTATCATATATCATAACATATCATGAGTATAACACTTATCATCGTCATTAATATAACATTAACATCGTCATTATCATAACATTATCCGTTACATCACATTAGGCGGGCGTTACATTCTGCCTCAAAATACAAAGGATAGAATTAGATTCTCAAATCTGTACTAAGTAAATCAAAAGACGTAATTCCATAAATGGGAGTATGCTAATAACTTAGGATTATGATTATCTTATACAATCAATATGCCTGGAACTTATTATATTTAACAGAAATTATTAGCCGTTCATATCACATCATATTCTGGTCCTAAATAATCTCCTTATTTACAGTGTACTCATTTAATGGCTCACCTAATTAACAGCTCGGATAAGACCGTTCCATTCTTAATGGAAATGACTTGCACTAGTAAGGCTCAATTAAGGATTATATATGTTAATTGAATAATTAATTATAATAATTAAATATTATCTTCTTGTATATAACACTTATATATAATATTTAAGATCACATAGATTATTATGGAATTTTAATGATATCTATAAAGTACTTAAAAAATACATGGATACAAATATAATGAAAAAAAAATCACTTTATTTATTTATAAATATGTCTTTTACAAAATATCACATGCTCTAAGGACATTTATCCTAACATCTATGTTATAGTTGAGATTGTATTTAATTAGTGTTATATGCAAACAACTTGAGTATTATAGGAGCATATGAACATAGTTACATTCATGATTGAAAATAGTTACAAGTGTCTAATTGGTCTAGGTATCGGACTAAAGACCAATGATGATAAATTATTATTTAATTAGGTATAAAACTTTAAATACCAAAAATTGAGTGGGACATATTTATAAGTATTAAAAAACTTTAAATATCAAAATTTAAGTAAAGGCACGCACCCTATGCAATTACAAGTGGCTCCGCCATTGAATATAGATATAGGAGTATTCTTAGGTCCAGTAACGGTTTGCGTCCAACACTTACATGTGCAGGCGTTACTTAGTGAGAGTGTAAACGAAAACAAAACTTTATAGTGATAAAATCTCATTTTTGCTCTTACAAATAACCCATGTAAGAATTATGTGAACTTACTTTCGTCCATTTGAATAGAAAATAAAAAATTTAGGAGACAAAGTGAAGATCTTTGAAAGTTTATGGGTAAAATAGTGATTTTTAAAATTAAAAGTATAAAGTGAAGAGTTTTAAAAGTTTAAGAGATAAAATGATGATTTTTAAAGTTTAGAGAATAAAATAAAGAAAACTTTGAAGTTTAGATGTCCTCATCAGTGTTTGTAATTTTTTTTTAAATGCCACCTTTTAAAAACATTATATACGTATATATAAATTGCCAATAACATGTTGAACACAAGACAACACGAGGGTCGAACTCATGAACAAAACCATGATAATTATCTTCCAACAAACAATTTTCTTTTTCCCCATTCTTTTTAACAATGCACTTAATCACATCCTGCGGCGCGATAAATATCTGGATCAATCTTTTGCTTGTCCCACTGGCCATCTACTTTTTAATTTTGAGCAGCTAGCATTTTCAAAAGCATATGCCTAACATTTTGCACTATCATTATTATTTCCATTTTTAATTAATTAGAAGTTCAATCATACTATTCGTTTACAGAAATTATTTCTTTGAAAAGAACATTGAGACGAAAATTCTTAGGTTGCTCTTTTATCATTACCTGTCAAAGTTTTGCCGAACTTTGCATGATTTTCCATCTCCTTTATGCTACATCGAATAATTTTTACATTTTTAAACTGTTCGTTTTGCCATACTACTGCGATTAAAATGAGAATGTAAATGTGATACATCGACGAATGAACGCATCTCTCCCCAAATACTCCATTGACTTTTAAAACCACACCTGGACAAAATTATCTATAGAGTTTGGCTGAATGAATTTAGAATATTATACGTACAAACTTATATATATAAATAATACATATGTAGGGTCAGTCTTAAGTCTGATATCATTTCTCATCCGGATACATAATTCAGCTGTTGGATAGAAATTGAACCACTGTGATTTGAAAAGTGGTAAGCAAAACAGACAACAGTGTATGTAGGCACATGTAGAGGCATTAAAAAACCAGAAAATGTAACGAATACATTAAAAATGTAGATCCCTAAACATAATGTTGTTTTAGTCATTTTTGTAGTCTTTTTCCTTTATATTTTTTTATTTCCTGGTTTGAATTATTTGTTGAATGCATTTCTTTGGAGGGGAGAATTCTTCCCCAATTCAGTATCCTAATTTCTTCCCTCTCTTTGTGATTGGCCTTCATCATGAAATACTGACATTATCAATTTTGTTCTTTAGTCAGTACAAGTTTGAGCTTTCGTCTTTCCTATCTCCATTAAATCGATTGAAGTAAGGAATTTCCTTAGTTTTATGATAAAAGTGTTGGGAAATTTTAAGTTTCCCATTAAATATAAAATTATATTACGGCTATTTAATTATAGTAGGTTATTTTAAGTGCTCTATTTATGGAAAGCTCATAGACTACTAATCGAGTTTAGGTTTAATGAGTAGATACTCAATCCCAACTAGGTTTTATGGGATCCTAATAGAAAAGTATATAAAGGCACTAGAGGTTATGGTCCCTAAGATATCAAATCATTCTCTTAGCTTTCCCCTCTTTCTATCAAGAAAAAAAAGAACCCATTGAAGAGCATAGGTGATTTGATTAAGTAAGACAATAACCCATTCATCTATCATCATATGAATTCTACACAACAGTTGATAGTTGTTTCCATAGATACATATATATATTATATATATATGTATATTCTTTAATTCAGTTTTGTGATGATTTAGCATGGTATGATCGTAGGACTGTGATATTGATATCCTAAGGTTCCACAGAATTAAGAGTGTTTGGATTAAAGATTTTTAATGAGAAGCATCAAAGCGATTATCATGTTATCATGTTAGATTATTAGGACTGTATCATACAAATTGTTTCTATTATTTCATATTTTTGGAATTTTTTGGAGAGAAAAATTTAAATTGTTTGTGTGAATTTGATTCTTGCATTATTTTTTTGTTGAGAATTGTTGTTTTGAATGATCCATAGTGTTATTGTGGGTTATTGAGGGTTAAAAAATTGAATTATAAGGAAAAAATGAAAATTTTGGCACTTTTTTCTATTTTTCAGATAGATTTTTTAGTCAAAAATTGCGATAGAGCATTGTGGTGCTCATCAGGGGTGGGCTACAATAATCATAGCACTAAGGGGCCCATAGGGTGCTCTCAACGCTACAGGTGGGGTGTTATGAAATTCGTGTTGCTGCGGTGCTCGTGGAGGGCACTACAACACTTCGGACGAAAATCACGTAGATGAATTGAAACATAAAGAAGTTTGTGTGTTTGTTGTTTATGTGAATTATGATTGGCCCAAAAGAAGGTTGTTTGGCAAAATAGCAGATACAGTTGTGGTAATAAATATATGACAATTATAAAGCTTCCCACGTGAGCAATAGTCGGTCCAAAGAAAGGCTATTGTTTAATATGATTTATTGTCAATATTTGATTACTGCATTGAGATTACCACTTATAGTTGATGTCTCTATCCAAAGACTCGACATCAATGTTGTGCTAGGTATCTCGAGATGGGTCCCCTAATTTTTTTTTTATTGTGTTATTAGTTTGCTTTGTTATGACTTGTTTTTTTTTTTGTGAGTATGTTGTTTTATTTTGTTCTCTATTAAGTTTCTATTACTATTGCCACTATTAAGTTAGCAATACCCCAATGTTGAATGGGACGAATTTTAAGGTCTGGATAAAGAACATAGAAATCGTTCTCAGATGTATGGATATAGACCTTACGCTAAAGGAAAAGCAACCCTCTTCCACTACAGAAAACCCAAATGAAAGAAAATTAAGAAGTGGGATCACTCTAATCACATGTGTCTAATGATTATGCAATGCTCCATTCCAGAGGCATTTCATGGCTCAATTATTAAGGGTAGTAATGCTAAAAAGTTCCTTAAGAAAATAGAGCAATATTTTGCTAAAGACGAAAAGTCAGAAACGACTAACCTTTTGGCTAAACTTGTTTCCGTGAAGTATAAAGGAAAAGGGAACACAAGGGAATACATCATGGAGATGTTTCATCTCGCTTCAAAACTTAACTCACTAAAGTTAGAGCTGTTTGAGGACTTGCTTGTGCACTTAGTTTTGATATCTCTTCCTACACAATGCGGACAATTCAAAGTGACCTACAATAGCCAAAAGTACAAATAGACTGTCAATGAGCTCATATCTCACTATGTGCAAGAAATAGAAAGGCTTCAGTTAGCATCAACCTTTTAGAACAAGAAAAAGAATAGAGTTAAGGATGTTACAGAAGGAACACCTCAGCAAAAGAAACTAAAGAAACAAGATGAGGAATTTACCTGCTGCTTCTATAAAAAGGGAGAATACATGAAGAAAGAGCATTCCAAATACATCGCTTGGCGTACAAAAAAGGGTAAACTTATTGCTTTAGTTTATTCCAAAGTTAATTTAACTTTTGTACTTAAAGATACTTGGTGGGTAGATTATGGTGCTACTACTCACATAAATATGTCTATACGGGATTGCCTATGGAGCCGACCACTAAATGATGCTAAAAGATTCATCGTTATGGGCGATGGCAATAAAAGTTATAGTAGAAGTTGTAGAAAGCTTTAGATTATTGTTAAATAATCAAGTTTATTTAGATTTGAATTACACTTATGTTGCACTGTTTTTTAGACAGAATTTAATTTCTATTTATAGTTTAGACAAATCTAGTTATTCTTGTCCTTTGGAAAAAATAAAGTTAGTCTTTTTCAAAATTCAAATTTTATTAGTACTGGTTCTTTAATTGATAATCTTTATATGTGTGATATTGTTAATTTCTAAATGAAATTCTACATACTGGCACACGTGGTATAAAGCATAAATTAAATGAGGATTTCCCCACTTTATGGCACAAGCATTTAAATTATATCTTTAAACAGAGAATTTAAAGACTATGTCTAGCAGAATTCTTGACCCCCTAGATTTGACAAACTTTTAAGTCTACGTTGAGTGCATCAAGGGGAAACAGACAAACATAAGGAAATTTAGTGTCGACAAATGTAAAGTCGTTTTAGAACTTATACATATTGATAACTGTAGTCCATTCTCTACGGCTTCTTGGAATGGCCACTAGTATTTTATTACGTTTATAGACGACTACTCAAGATACGATTACCTATATTCAGTACATGAGAAGTCTTAATCCTTGGATGTGTTCAAGTCTTTTAAATGCGAAGTTGAACTTTAACTTGGCAAGGAAATTAAAACTATCAAATCTAACTATGATGGTGAATACTATGGTAGATATGACAGATTAGGAGAACAACGCCTATGATCCTTTGCCCTCTTCTCAAAGGAATGTGCAATCATCCCACAATACACAATGCTAGGCAAACCGAGCATGAACGGTGTTACTAAGAAACGAAATAGAACACTTAAGGACATGGTAAGTATGATTAGTCATCCTTATTTACCTAAATTGCTTTAGGGAGAAGCACTAAAGACTATAGTATATTTTTTTAATAGGGTTCCAAGCCAAGCAGTAGCCAAAACCCCTTATGAGTTGTGGACAAGCAAGAAGCCTAGCTTAAGGCATTTACATATTTAGGGTTATCCAGCTTAGGCAAGGTCTTATAGGCCAAGTGAAAAAACTGGACTCAAGAACAATTAGTTGCTACTTTGTTGGATACGTAGAGCACTATAAGGGCTTTAAGTTTTACAATCCCACTACCAAGTCCTTTGTGATAGAAAATGTGAGATTCCTTATGGAAGTCAAGTTTGAAGGGAAAGATAAAGTAAGAAATGTTGTCTTTAAATCAGAAATTGCGATTGATTGCGGTCCTACCACTGTTCATGATGCAACTCCGATGTAAGACAATAATGATCAAGCTTCTATTCTTGACATTATTCCAAAACAAGACAACAATGAGGCTCTTCCTAATGGACCAATAGTGCAAACTCAACAAACTCAAGAAGTGCCATTAAAAAGATCCATTAGAATTTCTTCACAATATTGTTCATCAATATCTCCTCATCTTTAATGCGTAAGTAATTTTCTTTAGTATTCAAATTCAAGTACCCTTCTTAAATAAAAACAAATAATAAAAAGGCTAAATAAGAGTGTAAATGTGAAATAAAACCTGAAAGTGATAAAATCTTATTTTTATATTCATAGGTAACTGTTTATTTGAATATTTTATCAGAAAATATGAGATAAAACAAGGAGTTTTGAAATGTCAAAGGTGAAATGTGACTTTTAAAATTCATAGGGCAAAGTCAAGAGTTTTGAAAGTTGAAGAGGTAAAGTGATGATTTTTGTAGTTTAAGGGATAGTGAGAGAGACCTTAAAGTTTAAGGGCCATTAGTATTAATAACCCCTTACCAAAATAAGAGATAATTTTTAGTAGATAGAGTTATGGATATAAATTTAAATATTATTACATGGCATCTCAAATATGTTACTTAAAACTTAAAATGTTAATCGAAATTAGATATGAAACTTGAAACGTTAATAGTTGAGTGTGCAATAAAAAAATATAGGCTTTGGTTCAAATCCGACATCCTAATTAGTTCAATACTTGTACCTTTCTTTGTTCATTAATGTAACTTTTTTCATATGTTTATGTAACACTCAGTTAGTTGAAATGAACACTCAATTATTTTAAATGTAACATTCTACTGTAGGTCTTCTAAAACTATTTTAGCTAAAATATGTGGAAACATGAAAAATGTGCAGAGCTTTTATAGCAAAAATTTTCGTAAAACTTTTCTAAAACATGCAATAGAGTACATTAATTTTATGCTATATATATATATATATGTATATATAAAATTTATGCTAACCAGTTGAAGCGATTTGGATGAAATATTTCTATTAGAGATGACCGTTCTCTATATAAAACGAAAGCCTTTCTCACCTAGCCCTTGACACAGATTGGACAAATGTGTGGGCATAGAAGGAACTAGGGTTCATTTTTATTTTTTTATTTTTAACAATCACTCTTCTTAATTTTCTCACCTGCTAATCTCAACACATGAGCAAAGTAGGTCTTGAGATAAAGAGTACTTCTTTTTCTCACTCTCTTTACATGCCTATGTTAAGTTTTTGACAGAGAGTTTTTGTAGTCTCTGTAAGACTCTTAATTGTTGTAGTATGTATGGAGGAGACATTTATTTATAGAGGATAAGAGACTCAATTAATTTTGCAAGCTTCCTTTATTTTTATTTTAATATCAAATTCTATTAAAATATAAGTGATAACTTTTCCTTTCCTTATTCTGCATGTGGCACTAGACACAAAGAGATTCTTTGTGCTTGTAGCACTTATCACACTGTAAAAGAGGAAGGAATACTGCTTGTTACCAATATGATTTGTTTCCAAATGATATTTTCAATTTTGAATTAAATTACATTTATCCAAAATTAGAAACTTCTAGATATGGAAACTAGGTAAGCAAGCTTTGGACTGCATAGAGAACTTTTCCCTGTGGCTGTTTGCACCACACATAGTAAGTCCCACACACTGTGTTTTTTCCAAAATTAATTATTATTTATTTACTATTAAATAATCACGTTATTTAATAATAAAAATTAATTCATAATAAATTTATTTTCAATGATATTTAATTTAGAAGTCTATAATTCTAAATAATTAAACTAATAGTTCAACTTATCCAAACAATGTCTACAAGGATGGCATGGGACTAGTGGACCATAATTTCAAGCTCCAATAAAAACCAAATGTATTAATTAAACTCTTTACTTAATGTATTACTCTTTTATTAATTCCAATGTTACTCCACTAAGAACTTAGAATTGCACTATTGAAATTATGTATATAATTACTCAATCTTTAGAGTCATCTATTTGATATAGTCATCACATACAAATTGTTCCTCTATAAATAATTTATAATTAAAGTTAGGCTAAATCCGTTAACCTCTTGAATTACTTGTTATCTTTGAGTGCAATTGATTCTCTAATAAATAATAAATTCATGAACTTTATCATGAATTAAGCGCTCATATTATTTAAAACTTGAATTAATACTTAAAAGAATTATTTATCTACTTCTCGTTAAAGAAGGAATGGATTTCATCTTGAAATATTAACATTCTCGGCTGCTAACTTCTTTATGCCTCAAAATACAAAGGATAGAATTAGATTCTCAAATCCATACTAAGTAAATCAAAAGACATAATTCCATAAATAGGAGTATGCAAATAACTTAGGATTAAGATTATCTTATACAATCAATATGCCTAGAACTTATTATATTTAATAGAAATTATTAGCCGTTCATATCACATCATGTTCTGGTCCTAAATAATCTCCTTATTTACAGTGTGTTCATTTAATGACCCACCTAATTAACGGTTCGGATAAGACCGTTCCATTCTTAATGGAAATGACTTGCACCAGTAAGGCTCAATTGAGGATTATATATGTTAATTGAATAATTAATTATAATAATTAAATATTATCTTCTTGTATATCATACTTATATATAATATTTAAGATCACATAGATTATTAAGAAATTTTAATGATATCTATAAAGTACTTAAAAAATACATGGATACAAATATAATGAAAAAAAAATCACTTTATTTATTTATAAATATGTCTTTTACAAAATATCACATGCTCTAAGGACATTTATCCTAACATCTATGTTATAGTTGAGATTGCATTTAATTAGTGTTATATGCAAACAACTTGAGTATTATATGAGCATATGAACATAGTTACATTCATGATTGAAAATAGTTACAAGTGCCTAATTGGTCTAGGTATCGGACTGAAGACCAATGATGATAAATTATTATTTAATTAGGAATAAAACTTTAAATACCAAAAATTGAGTGGGACATATTTATAAGTATTAAAAAACTTTAAATATCAAAATTTAAGTAAAGGCATGTGCCCCTATGCAATTACAAGTGGCTTCGCCATTGAATATAGATATAGGAGTATTCTTAGGTCCAGTAACGGTTTGCATCCAACACTTACGTGTGCGGGCGTTACTTAGTGAGAGTGTAAACAAAAAACAAAATTTTATAGTAATAAAATCTTATTTTTGCTCTTACAAATAACCCATGTGAGAATTATGTGGACTTACTTTCGTCCATTTGAATAGAAAATCAAAAATTTAAGAGACAAAGTGAAGATCTTTGAAAGTTTATGGACAAAATAGTGATTTTTAAAATTAAAAGTGTAAAGTTAAGAGTTTTAAAGTGTAAGAGATAAAGCGATGATTTTTAAAGTTTAAAGAATAAAACAAAGAAAACTCTAAAGTTTAGATGTCCTCATCAGTGTTTGTAATTTTTTTTTTTTAAATGCCACCATTTAAAAACATTATATACGTATATACAAATTGCCAATAACATGTTGAACACAAAACAACACGAGGGTCGAACTCATGAACAAAACCATGATAATTATCTTCCAACAAACAATTTTCTTTTTCCCCATTCTTTTTAACAATGCACGCAATCACATCCTGTGGCGCGATAAATATCTGGATCAATCTTTTGCTTGTCCCACTGGCCATCTACCTTTTAATTTTGAGCAGCATGTTCAAAAGCACATGCCTAACATTTTGCACTATCATTATTATTTCCATTTTTAATTAATTAGAAGTTCAATCATACTATTCATTTACAGAAATCAGAGATGCATATTTCTTTGAAAAGAAGATTGAGACGAAAAGGATCGCCCCCTTACCAAACATTTTATCCGTCATTTTTGACAAGTAGCACGACTTCTGCAACACTTTCCCACCCAAATTCATGATCGCTGGTTAAGTTGAAAACTATCCCCCCGCGAGCTCAAAGCCCTTCACGCGAAAGAAAAAAAAAATGAATTTTTTTGACGGCTTACATCCATATATCCATTGAGGTGGTTACTTTTTAGTATCCACCAAAAATTTTGAAGTAAAATTCCAAAAATATTCTCTGACTTTATTTAAAATACCATAAGTATTCTTTAGATTTAAACTAATAAAATATTAACCCTGCAGTTTTTTGAACGAGTTAAAAAAAAAAAAAAAAGAAGCCTCTTAACTGGTTATAGTGTTGAAAACGTATATAGAGTACCCAAATAATCAACATTTAAGTGATTTAAAAATTAGTTATTTTAAAAATAAACAAATCTTTTAAAACTGAAAAAAAATTAAAATTTAAAAATAAAAAAGTCTCTCACTCACACAACCTCAATTTGTCAATCTACTTAGGGCTTGGCCAAACCTACACCCACCCATAGTCAATTTGCTTTAATTTCCAATCTTGCTGTCCAGATTTATTTTTTAGTTTTAAGTTTAAATTTATTTTATTTTTTAAATAGTTTCTCAATATTTTTATTTTAAATCTATATTAAATTTGTTTTTAGATAATTAATGTTTAAATAGTGCACAAAACCATAAAAAAAAAATACTTAAAATGCTTATTAGTGAAAGCATTGTTGACATTTTCAATAAAGTGAGCAACTAAAGAGATATTTTTTTTTTTACTCTTAATAGAGTGTTTGAAAGTATTAATTAGAACCAATTAGTTAAAAACATTGTAGCATATAAAAGGTTTTTAATGTAGTAACTATTAATTTTGGTTTAAACTAAGAATACCAAACAGAAAAAATTACGGGGATAGTTTTCTTTGATTGAGTATGATTATTTCAAATAAACTCAATGAGTACTCAAGAATTTTCTCAAATTTAAATTAAAAGAAGGAAGGCGGCAAAAAAGGACCACTTAAATTTAGAAATTATAACGAAAACCCGAAAAATAAAGAATAAATTTAATCGTGTCGGTCATGTACTTTTAACTTACAATCAGTACATACATATGTCCTACCAATACAAATTAGTATATATCCGGTGAGGTATATATCATAAAAGGACAGAACAACAAACTTTGAAAAAAATAAAGTATATAACTTGACGTGGTTGTACTCATCAATAACTATGAAGAAAAAAACTATTCTCATCATTTGATTGTTCTGTTTTCAATTATTGTTACGTTTAAAGTCCAATGGATTGAGTCCCTTGTCTCTTAGTCAAAAAACACAGCTGTCTTTGAACCACATGCAAGTATCGAGTGTTATATTTTCAATATTAAGGTGTACGTTTATCATGTAGAAACGGACCAGACTAATATACACCAAATGCACCTGTCTAGTAAACCATCCAAAGCTCTTGTTTAGCAGAGTTTTTATTTGTGCTTTTCGTGTCGATAAAAAAATAGAAAAAAAAGTTATAATCTTACAATAAGTGTTTAGAATTATATATTTAAAAACTTAAATAAATCAAAATGATTTTAAAATTTACTAATAATAATGTTATAATAAAGTTTATAATGTCTTGTTAAAACTTTGATACAAGTTTTAAATTTTATTTTAAATGTGTTTTTTTTAGAAACCAAATATATCTTGTAGTTTTGACTAGAAGCTTTCATAGAACCAAAATATTTCTGACAGATTATTTAAATACTTTCAGAAATAATTTTTGGACTACAAAAGCCAGAAACAGCTTCTAATAACCTCTTACAAACAGGTCCTAGGAGTGAGCTACATGCAATATTCTTTCTTTTTCTCAAAAGAGCCGGTAATTGTTTTTTAATACCTAATAAACGTAGCTTTAGTTGACTCATTACGCTCAATTGGTCTAATATACCATCAAGTATGTGCGTTTATATGTAATTTTCAGATGCCCAATAATAACAATATACGTTTGTTACGAAGAGATATTATTTTTTTCCTTTCATTTTCTCGTCGGTACCTTTGAAAATGGTATTTAAATTTTTAGCACAAATAGTTGTGTAATTAAAAAAAAGGGGGCATAGTTGACTTGAAACGAATAATTTAACTGTGAAAGCCCAATAAATTGTGTCCCAGCTATAGAAGAGCCGTGTCAACTTGTCAATCTATATGCTTATGTTTAATAATAATACCTCGGGGGAATATAATTAACTGTTCGTTAATCTTTAATCTCCTTTTCTATCAATCTAAATTAAATAATAATACCATACATCTTGATACAGCACCGACAGCTTCTATGTCATTCCTCTAGGCTTTTGTTTGGCATCTATAGTTGGAACCATTTACAGTAAAAAACTCTCCGTAGTTACATATAAAGTAAAACGTAGCTATAATGTAAAGTTCTCAACAGCTATGATATTTTAAACCAATATTAGTTCTAACCATGATTCTAACAGTGAACGCCAAACAAAGACTAATATTCTTTTACACTAGCATCCTTCTATTTACATTGGTCATTTACTAGCTCTTAGTCTTTTTGGTTTACTCCAAAGAGCGGGTAATTGTTTTTTAATACCTAATAAACGTGGCTTTAGTTGACTCATTACGCTAGTTAGTCTAATATATCACCAAGGATATGCATTTATATGTAATTTTCAGATGCCCAATAATAAAAATATCCGTTTGTTACGAAGAGATATTATTCTTTTCCTTTCATTTTCTGGTCGGTGTCTTCGAAAATGGTATTTAAATGTTTAGTACAAAAAGTTAAATAATTAAAAAAAAAAGGACATAGTTGACTTGACACCAATAATTTAACCGTGAAAGCCCAATAAATTGTGTCCCAGTTACAGACGAGTCGTGTCAACATATCAATCTATATGCTTATGTTTAATAATATTACCGCGGGGGATATAATTAGCTGTTGGCCAATCTTTAATGTCCTTTTTCTAATTAAGTCTAAATGAAGTAATAATACCGTACATCTTGATACACGCACTGACAGCTTCTGTCATTCATCTCAGCTTTTGTTAGCACGCACGATTGATTGGAATTGTTTAATGTAAAAAGCTCGCCATAGTTATATATATATATATATATATATATATAAATAAAATAACTATAATGTAAAATTTTTAACAACTATAATATTTTAAATTAATATTAATTTTAACTATAGTTTCAACAGTAGATGTCAAACAAAGGCTAATATTCGTTTACAGCTGGCTTCCTTCTATTACATTGGTCATTTACTAGCTCTTAGTCTTTTGGTTTAATTTAAAGGTCTTTTTTTGGTAGGTATATTTATAGATAGTGTCTATTTTTCAACCAATAAATTTAATCTAGTCAATTTTTTTTTGTATATCTAATGGTTAAAATATATATATATATATATATATATATATTTATTGATAGGTTACATTTTTAGCGCCTACTTAAGAAAGTACTTTTATTTTAAAAGTGCACTATATATATGTAAAAAAATAAAGTATCTTTTTTTAAGTGGGTATTTTCATCAATTATATACGTTTTTAAATGTTAGATTTGATCAAAATCTTTTTTTTTCCTACGATCTGATGGCTGATACCTATTGGTAAGTTATTTTTTCAACATCCAAGACAGAAATTGCAGAAATAATTTTGAACAGTTGTAACATGCTGGACCTTGTATTGAATTGGTTACGCTACCAGGTAAAAGTGGGGCTTTCGCTTTTGACCCTAAGTACCTAGTTAGCTTATTAGGAGAACCAATAAATCTTGCATTTCTTAACCATACGGATATATATTTTATTGTTCGTAGTAATTAAATTATTATAGAGATATCTTAATTCTTAGCTTGAAAAGCAATAGCATTAATTGTTAAATTTGATATGAAAAAAAAAAAGAAGAAAACAACAACAAATGTGAACTACTTTGCAAATTTATGAACCAAAACTAGATTTTTACGGCCATAACGTTAGAACTGGCGCTGCAAAGAGTTATATATATATATATATATGCAACCACACAATAAATGTAGGTCATTAGGCTGTTTTAAAAATTCCGTACGTTTTAGTTTTTAACCAAAAAAAATCGCATTAAACCTTAAATTTAATGAAAGAGTTTTGAAAGAAGGAACTAATTGCCGCGAAATATTTAGGGACAAATAGCCATAAAGAAAGAACTAAGCAAAAATATCACACGCACATATAATACACATATATATACACACAAATATAGTAACATGGTACCATGAAACATAGTAATCTTTTTTTCTTACAATATGTCTTCACATCTCTAGACTAACGTCACTTTCTAAATCTATTAATACTATTTGTTACTTAATTAAGAGTCCGAATAAAATTTCCGTACCATCATGCCACCACGTACCGGTTCAAACAATTGGTTAATTAAAATTGGGAGACACACATTAACTGACCAATTCCTATCGTGCATTATTGGAAAACAAATCATCCACTTGCGTGGTAGTCTCTTAGGTGTCCACCTCTTGCAAGATAGCTCTGGATTTTTTATTTGTTCAAACTCCCAAATTGCATGCCACCTACCCTACCGAATTTCTTTTTATTTCAAAACTTCATCATATCTTTCTTAGAATGTAAACATACATTAATTGTCAATTCACTTTTTGAAACTAAGCAATGAGAAATTCATTAGAAAAAAAGAAACTAATAATGATAAATTAAAATCTATCGGAACATATTCCAAGTCCAATTTCATATATTAGGACTTAAACAAATTAGGAAACCACGAATCAATAATAAAATGCTAATCAAGGGAAAAAGAAATCCTCAACTATCCTGAAACTTTTTTTTTTTTTGTTCTTTTGAGGGGAAATTAAACTAGCATCAGGATGGTTGCCTCTCTCTTTTTTTTTTTTTTTCGTCCTTGTTGCATCTAATTTTTTATTTTGTACTTTCAAAGTGGTGTTTTTATTTTGTCTGTAACAAAGAACGTAGCAGGCGTCAACATAGCTGGATCAATACGCATTCAGGATCTGCTTTCTTCTTTAATGCTAATTATCTCTTTTTGTTATTTGAAAATTATTTTCCTACATTTTTTTGTCAAAGATTCTTCGACACCTTCACATCTATTGAAAATTATTCCCAAAATTTTTGGGACATTTAGGACCAAAAGAACGAAAGCCAATATAGTTCAAGGACTACAGCTATTAAATATGGTATTATATTGCGAATCCTATTTTCATATTGCATATATGATAGATCCATGCATATTATTGTATTAAGATATGATTGTATACACATAATTTAATATTTGACGTTGAAATAATAGCAAAGAGAGTTGGTGGTGTATATTGAAAAAAATTCAGCGTAAGCCGACCATGATTTGATGGGGAACTTGACTGAATTGTATAAATAATAAATTTAAACATAATTTAGCTAGACACTAAAAATTATTGTCAATCTTTTATACTAATTCAACTTTTAAAGTCTCCAGCCACAACTAAAAGCTTAATTTAATCATCTGAGTTTGTAGATTCAGCATTAAAAAAATAGTATTTGAGACGTGTTGTTAATTACATTCGGATTAGTATTAATTAACTAGTTTAATTTTGTTTACTTTTTACAAAGCAGTCAAAATCTCAAAAATGATTGTTTGTTTACCTCAGCCAAAAAGGGTATTAATGCTTTAACGTACACAATGGTCCTGCCAATGTTGTCGTTTTTATCTGTGCATGTAAAAAGTAGGTAAGTCATAACGACATCATTGCACGTGAGAGACCACATGCAAAGGAGGGCCCCACCTTTATATGATCGTGAAAAGACAATAACGACAAGTTACAGAGAAATTAATGTTTATGATCGTGAAAAGACAATAACAAGAAGTTGCAGAGAAATTAATGTTTGGCGAATGGAAAAATAAAGTGGAAAAAAAAAAAAAAAAGAAGACCAAGTTTGGTATATTCATTGTGCTAGAGTGTTGATTTTTTTTTTTTTTAAACATGAAATAATTGTATGGGGACGTGAATTAGGGAAAGATGCACTTATTGTCATGGATTTATGAAATATATAATTTCATCGTACGTTTCATTTTAAAGTTAGGACTGCGTAACTTACATCTAATGATTAATTAATCTACTCGTCATTTAGGTTTTTAATTACTATAGTACTATAATTTGTCAAGAAATTGGCACAAGTGGTAGAAGATAGGTCTGTACTTTTAAGGCTTTTCATAAGGTAATGTATTTGCTTTTTTGGGTACTTGCAGCACATTAAAATTGGGTAAAAACTTAATGTAAGTTTGGTTGATCAGAAATTCTTGTGAATTTAATTGATTGACATGTTAATTTCGTAGGAGTAACAAAAAGTTTGCTTAATTAAAGAGCAAATATAAAATAAATTTTGTTGCAAGCTTACCAAAAGTTAGGTTGATTTAGAACCATATTGGCAAAATAAATTATAATGTAATTATATAGTATATTAAAAAAAGTGTCACGTTTTTCGTTAATAAAATTTATCCAAGAATAAAGTTTGCCAACCTTTTTTTAATGTTAAACTGTTGATGATGTAAAAACACCAAACATGACAAACTCGTTGATTTTCTGCTCCTATCATAGACCTTTACTAGATGAATACAAATGTTTGAATTAATTCACAAATAATTTTCAATTATTTTCAAAGTAATTATACCTAGTTAGATAACTCTTGTAAATAATCACGATCTCCGGCTTAATTTTAAATAATGAGAGTTTTTGGAGGATACATCTGTAAATCTAGGAATTCGGATAACTTATTCACGTGTCTGCCTTGTTCAGTTTTAAGGTCGATCTAGGATGTGATAACATGACAATCATCTACAGCTTTAGCCAAAAAAAAAAAAAAAAAAAGTTCGACGTTTTTACATGCAATTATTGTAGGAGGACGTATGCCAAAATGAGCAAAAGATGCTTTGGTAAATTTTTGTGTAGGAGCCGCCATATTGCATTTCCCTTGGTTGAAAATAAATAGTGAAAGCTTACTAATTAATTTGCAATAATGATACACATATGTGGATTCATGAATATTCTGAAACATTGAGCCTACGATAGCTTGTCTTCAAGCTATAGCATATATTTAATATATCTTATAACCTAGCTAGTTACTAATACATAACAATTGTTTAATGTATTGATGGTGACTTAGTTAGGGGAAGATTCTCATTCAACTTTTGAATAATTGCTAAAGTATGCCTTGTGTTTTTTATCAAAATAGTTTTTTTTTTTCGTTCACTATTTTTAGAAAACACAAATAAGTTTTCCCATGTTTTACAATCGCATAAAAATCCTTTCTTGTCATTGGAAATCAAAAGAAACTTTGGAGAATGAAAAGAAACCAATCACTCTTTCTTTATATGGAACCATTAAAAAAAAGCAAAAAACAAAAAAAAAAAAAAAAGACATTTATATCATATGCATGTGAAATAGGGCAGAGAAGAGATCAATTAGGGAAAGAGCGAGAGAGAAGGGGGAAGAAATAAAGAGAGAGAAAGATCAATTAAGTCATAGCCGCCTGGTCCCTCCATCAATCCAGAAATCATATGAAAAGTAGGTGGCCACACAAATTCTTCAAGGCTTTATCATGGAAATGCACAAGCAAAACCAGACTTTTATTGTAGTAGAGGAAGTTTCCGTGGAATTTTATGGTTGCCCAAATGGAACCTTTAAAGTAAATAAACTAAATTACAAGGGCCATAAAACAAATGAAATAAAATAAAACGACATTACGCTTGATGCGCATGTATTTTGCAGCGTGCCAGCCAGCCATATGTATCAAGCAAAAATCCAATAAAGAAACAAAAATAAGTCAAGGTCCTCAAAAAATATTCGTCGTACCTCAAAAAAAAAAAAAAAAAAAAAGGACCAAACAATGATGTAACGTACTAACCCTTCAACAATTGCACCTTGTTTATATGTGTATCATATTATATGATTATATTGTTCTTTTTTTACTAAGGTAGGTGATTAAAGTTTTTTTTTCTTTTTTTACTATGTTTTTATATGGTTAAAGGTAAAGACAAAAAGCTATTTAAAGGGAGGGAAGCTTGCTCAATAGGCAGCACCAAAAACCCATTCTCTACTCAAGCTGGGGAAAAATGGGGTCACCAGCCCTCATAATCAGCACCCTCTTAGTGACACTAGTCTCTCTTACCTTCCCATCCGAAACCACTGCAGACTACCAATATTCATCTCCTCCACCACCCAAAAAATACCCTCCCTACCTCTACAAATCCCCACCACCGCCTCCTCCTCCAGTGCACTCACCACCACTGCCTAAGAAGCCCTACTACTACAAGTCACCACCACCACCACCACCTCCTTCTCCAGTCTACAAGTACAAGTCCCCACCACCACCTCCCCCAGTTCACTCTCCACCACCACCAAAGAAGCCTTACCACTATAGCTCTCCCCCACCACCACACAAGAAGCCTTACCATCCTCATCCAGTGCCATTTCCACCTAAAAAGCCATACGATTACAAGTCTCCACCACCACCACCCCCAGTTTACAAGTACAAGTCTCCTCCACCTCCAGTGCCCTCTCCACCTAAGAAGCCATATCACTACAAGTCACCACCACCACCACCACCAATTCACTCCCCACCTCCACCATACCACTACAAGTCTCCACCACCTCCTCCTCCAGTTTACAAGTATAAATCACCACCTCCACCAGTTCCTTCTCCACCTAAGAAGCCCTACCACTACAAGTCTCCTCCACCACCTCCTCCGGTTTACAAGTACAAATCGCCGCCGCCACCAGTTCCTTCTCCACCTAAGAAGCCCTACCATTACAAGTCTCCTCCACCTCCTCCTCCTGTTTACAAGTACAAGTCTCCTCCCCCACCTCCTCCACACCACTACATCTATGCATCACCCCCTCCTCCCCACCACTACTAGACATTAAAGGGTTTGATGTAGCATTCGTGTTGGTAAGTGTCTTTTTGCAACAATATGGAATATAATTTCTTGCTTCTTTAAAATGCACATAAAAAGCATTCAGCCATTCTCTCCTTAATCGAAGATAGCCAGTAATTGTGTACGTTAATTAACAGTGCAACTAAGCAAATGCTACAAACAAGTATGCCTTTGCTATTTTTGCCATACAAAATCTACTCGACTTTTCGACAACAAAAATAATAAGCTAACTAAGTGTGCTTTAACTCGAGCAGGCAAGCTGAAATTAGCATTATTATAATATTAAAGACATGTAATAAGAGTCCTACATGCTTTTAAGTAATAAATGGTGGTGATATAGTTAAAATTTGCAACCATCAGAGTGTAAAAAGCAATCTATAGTGTCATTTTTATGTCAAATTTGTCATATACAAAACTAGATGGCAAATTCGCCATCCAGTTTAGCATATGACAAATCTGATATTTGATTCCTACCAATTGATACATTAACATTTTCTTTTAATCATTACAGCGTTATCACTTTTGAATTATTTTATTATTAAACGTTTGTTTTTACAAAATTTAAGGCTTGAAATCATAACAAAAGTTAAATAAATAGCATTATATATTAGAGTATAAAATAGATTAATGCATCATATGTGTTATTTTTACACTTCTTGATGACAAATATTATATTAACATTTGACATTTATATTGGAGATGATTTAACCTATTGAGATACACTTCATTTTTCTCATGTTGCATCACATTATGTCATGATTTATGACAAAGGGTTCTCAACTAATTGTTCTTGCAGGGTGTTAAAGCAGCAAAATATCGCAGAATAAAGAAGAGAGTTGAAGATCCGCAATT
>CAMOHE010047752.1:0-14847 GCA_946598075.1 Artocarpus hirsutus
TTTTTTTTTTTACCATACGCCATCGTTTTAACGGTCTTATAATGTGATTAGATTTTGGTTCAAAAAGCTGCAAATTTTCCTGTTCTTACTTCCGAATTTTAGGTCAAATTCTATTTTATTCCTTCACTTTTAAATTGTCTAGAACAAATTCTCAATCGCTTAATTAGTCTTGATAAGTCTTCTTACCCATTTTGAGTGCAACAATTTTGATGGTACAATACAAATATACATCTATATACTTATATTTATTACAGTGACATTCTAATGTAAAACTGTAAAATTAACCATAACTAAAACGCACATGATTGTTACCTGTTTGTGTTTGTGTGTGTTTTTTTAGATTAGTGCATGTTTAGCGAGTCAGTTTCAATTATTTTTTGAGTTTAAACTAAAATTATCATTCAATCTATTCATGGTTCAAATTATAAATTATGGTTCAAACTTATTTTTTTTTCTATTCAATTAGTTCTAGCTCAAATCAACTAAAATCACATTTTAATAAACTTATCAAAAATAAATTTAAACTATAATAGGGTGTTTGAAAAGGTGGTAATAATCACATGTACTGTAGCATGTAAAAGCTTTACACTGTAACAATTTTTTTTATTATTATTGTAGCATGTAAGAGTTTTATACTGTTTATAACTAAAAAAATAATAGAAACTATTTTTGTCAAACATAAAATAAATTATAATTTAAATTTATTTTTTTAATCAATTACTTTTAACCATTTTTTTTCACGCTTAAAAAAAGAGGTGTAAAGCATATTGCTTTCCGACCGTTGACGGTTGACTTCTCTCACTTTAATGTGATTTCATATTCGGACCGGATTTGGACTTGACAATATTGCACCGACTTGAACCCGAACCAATTCCCGACCCTTTCCCCACATTCGTTGAGGGGGAAAATTTGAAAAAAAGAGTTAAAAAAATTTGAAATGAAGTAAATGACTTTTTTTTTGGGAAAGGAAATTTAAAAAAAAAGAAGTTAAGAAATTTTAAAACTTAATAAATGATCTCTTTTTTTTTTTTACTGTCTTAGTATTTTTAAAGAAAAGAGAAAAAAGACTGTATCGAAAAGAGGAACTTAACTATAGTAAAAACAAAAAAAACTGAAACTGTTTTGATGGTCAAAAAGTTAGTTTTGTGATGCCTAAAAACCAAAAAAAAAAAAGAAGACATTTGCCCAAAAAAATTTTTGGGTGGATTTGTTGTCCAATTGCCTTTCTTTTTTTTTGACATTAAAAAAAAGTTTTTTTTTAGCACCAAAATTGTCTTAATTTTTTTCAAAGAAAAAAAAAGGACTGTATCGAAGAGATGAATCCAACTAAGATAAAAATAAAAAAAAAACTTGAACTATTTTGATGCCTAAAAAGTTAATTTTTTGATGTCAAATAAAAAAAAAAAATCATTTGCCAAAAAAAAAAAAAGGGCGGACTATTCATCAAAAATTCGTTTGTCTCTCTCTGCTTGTCAATCGACAAGCAATTTTCCGCGGCAAAATTCACTTTCATCGAATCACTATCATTCCTCTGGTACGTCTTTCGTGATTGAGTCCAATCCCTATCCCTTTTTTTTTTTAATATCGGAAAGGGAATTTGATCATCATTCTTAGCAGTCAAATTTGGGAATAATGATTGTAAATCTCAAGTCTTTGACTTTTTCAAGCATTGCGTTTCAAGACGAAATGCTGATTTCTTTTGGAAATTTTGTTTGTAATCCAATTAATTTTCTTATTTTCGATGTTTTGTTTGATGTAGATTGTTAATTAACCTGATTGATTGATTGATATAGCTCCTGATCTAGCATATGGTTCTTAGGGTTATAAATGGATGTAGATGAAATTTTTGGCATGACCCGACCTGTAAGCCTTCCAACGAAGGGTGCAATTTATATGTGGGGTTACAATCATTCGGGACAGACGGGTAGGCAGGGGAAAGATCGCCAATTGAGGATCCCAAAGCAGCTGCCCCCCGAGCTTTTCGGATGCCCAGCCGGGGCTAACTCCCGCTGGTTCGATATCGCTTGTGGCCGTGAGCATACAGCAGCTGTGGCCTCCGATGGGTCGCTTTTTACTTGGGGTATAGCTCAATTTCACAGATACGTTCTTTAATTGGATAACTGAACTCCATTTGTTTCATGAAGTCTGAAATAATTGAGGGTTGTGATGTGCTTGTTGATTGGATACAATCTTTTTGATTGGTGTACATGATCCTTTTTCCGTTCTTCGTTGTTTAAATCTTTAGCTCAATCTGTGTGTGCTAATTGAAAAAAGTAAATCCATCTAATATCTCGTTTTGTGTTACGTGTGGGCATAAACAATAAAAGAAATGGTAATATTTATGTTTCTTCAGGAGCTAATGAATTTGGTCAATTGGGAGATGGAACTGAAGAGGCTAGAAAGTATCCAAAGAAAGTGAAGCAATTGCAAACGGAGTTTGTGAAATCTGTATCTTGTGGAGCACATTGTACTGCTGCTATTGCAGAGCCTCGTGAAAATGATGGAACAATTTCAACAAGTAGACTGTGGATTTGGGGCCAAAATCAGGTGGTCATTACTGCTTTTTACAATAAAACATTTATTTTGTTCATTTCTTGCAGATAATAACTGATACCCTTTTCCCTACTTGGTTAATTGTTTGTAGGGTTCTGATTTTCCACGCTTATTTTGGGGAGCATTTACTCCAAATACGGTACGTTATCGGGTGTTTTTATTTGTGGGTAATTTTTCCTTGGGATGTTGAGGCTCAAAAAAAGAAAACAAAACTCTAATATAGAAGACTCGATATATGCTAGATTAGCTGTTTGAGCTTATTGTAGTTTTAATAGATGGAAATTTTCTTTTGAAAATTTTATAATTTCTCTTTCAGGTGGGCCCTATTGGTTTTGTCTAGAACATTGAATGGTGTTGTTTATAAAGGTCAACATTTTGTTAAATTTGTGCTTCGAATTGTATCAACTGAAAGTCATTTTCTTTTGTTGGTGTCTCTTTTGAGTAGGTGCTAACTATGATCAGAAACTTTTTCTGATTTGGTTAAAAGAGGAGTAAGTTGAATTCCTATAGACAAAATGCTGTTATAATAACAATGGTAGCACTATGAATGCTTTCAGTAGGCTTGAGCAGAATAAATTTGGTGTACTTATTGCTACTGTCACGATAAGGATGAATTTTTTACCCCTTTTTTTTTGTTTGTTTATACAGATTATCCGTCAAGTTTCTTGTGGGGCAGCTCATGTGGTGGCTCTATCAGAGGATGGCCTGCTGCAAGCTTGGGGTATTTGTTAATCTTGATTTCTTCACTATCTTTGTTTTTAGATTGCAAAATGGAATTACATATTACCAATTTGGTGGAAATACTTTCCTGGTGTATTCATTGTGTGCTTGTGCAATTTGTGGTAGATAGATTATACTAGTTTAGTAAAGAAAACCTTAGTCTTTTTCATTCTTTGCTGCCATAATAATTGGTACTTAATTACTGATCTGGATAAAGCAGGCTACAATGAATACGGTCAACTTGGCAGAGGAATTACATGTGAAGGTTTACAGGGGGCTCGTGTAATAAATGCTTACGCAAAGTTCCTTGATGAAGCCCCTGAGCTTGTGAAGGTTACCCAAGTGTCATGCGGGGAGTACCACACAGCAGCTATATCCGAAAATGGCGAGGTGTAAGTGTCATGAGGGACTTCTTAAATGGAGACTAGGTTCTACATTTAAGCATGAGAATGTGGTTATCCGCATGGCACATGTTACTTGGAAGGTTTAGAAAAATCTTCTGTTGGGAATCTCACATTTGAAAAAAGAGAGGATATTGTGGACATTGGGTTTTATTATGCAAGTCCCTCTTCCCTGCTGTGCTATTCCTACTGGCGAAATATAGTTTCTATTTATTCATATTTTCAGTGTTACACTTTTATAAGATTAATTCTGAGTTGAGTATGACTCTAGTTGACGGCTGGATAATAACATGAAAATTTATTGTGAATTATTCTTGGGTGGTTGTGATCTCTCTAGTATAAAATAACCTATAATGAATAGCAATGCTACTCATAAAAGCTACATTCTTGACCTGGTATTATTTCCTGTTCATAATTGATCACAATAATTTCCTGTAGGTATACTTGGGGGTTGGGAAGCATGGGCCAACTTGGGCACTGTTCCCTTCAGGCTGGAGATAAAGAGTTAATACCAAGGAGAATGGTTGCACTTGATGGAATATTCATAAAGGATGTAGCGTGTGGAGGTGTACATACATGTGCTGTGACTGGAAAAGGAGCGCTTTATGCCTGGGGTGGTGGTCAAGTAGGGCAATTAGGCCTGGGGCCCCATTCTGGATTCTTTTCATGCAGTCTTAGTGAGTCTGAGTCATTTCTGCGAAACATTCCTGCTTTGGTCATTCCTACTGGTGTGCGGCTTGCTGCATGTGGACACTCGCACACGCTTATCTCCACCAGAGATGGAAGAATTCATGGATGGGGCTACAATAGCTACGGGCAGGCAGCTAATGGGAAATCTAACTATGCTTGGTATCCATCACCAATTGATTGGTATGGTGAAACTAAATCTCTCAGTAGCTTTTCTTGGTTATCTGGGTCTCTATATCAATTAAGGTCTCTCGTTGCAGGTGTGTTGGGGAGGTGCGGAAACTGGCAGCTGGTGGTGGTCATTCTGCTGTTTTAACTGATGCTTGTTCTTTGAAGGAGTTGTGCGAATTTAGGCTGGCAGATACTGCGACTCCACGAAATGCTTCTGAGATTGAGGACGTTGCATCCAGAACTGGATCAGATGCTTTAGCTCGCTTTTGTGAAAGATTAAGGTATTGCTTTCCATGACACTTACATATTCTGTGCAAATTCATGTCTGGATCCGTGTTTCATTTTTTTTTTTGAACCATTTATTTGCTTATATAAAGATGCATATACACTACTTATACATTAAATGGGCACATTGAACTTCCCTTCATATTTTGGGTCATCTCATACCGTATTATTCTAACTAGTTACCTGAAATATAGAGGGATCCTATTTTCTCATTTTTCCTGATATTTACAAGTCTTGAATGCATATATGATATACCAAATGTACTTTGATTCAGTTTCGAGTCAAGTGACTTGACGATTGTTTAAAATTGCTACTTTGTAATGCATATCATCTCAGTCTGAGCTATTTTTTTTGCGCATTTCTTTTCTACTCTATTATTGAGGAAAGAGCCATGGAAATCTTTTTTGGTTCAGGGAGCATATTCTTGATGGTGGTGATTATGGATGTGAAGATGACGAGAAAAGTTGATCTCGCAGGATTCAATGATTTATTTCTCTATCTATCATTTATAACATCACGAATGTGGTTAATAATTCAAAATTGAAATTGTAAATTATATTCTGAAGGCTCTTGTACTTGTAATGCCGCTGCTACTGATATTTATCATCTGGTGAGGACAAACTACACGCGTTCTGACTGGTGCATTCATATCGGTTTGGCCTTGAAACATAGACATTGTAACACAATTAAAAAAAAACTGCATTTTGATGCTGGCGTGGTGTTTTTAAAATGCTCATCAGACATGCATTGTGTAGTTTGGTGAACTTAAACACTTGTCAAAAGTTGTTGCTTTTGTAGTCAATGATGAGGACATCTTGTGGTGTTCTTGTTTCTGCCCTTCCAAATAGGTTTCTGGATTATCTTTGTTGGGGATATATTACACGCGCGCGCAACACACACCCCACAACCGCATGTGCGCGCAACACACACACACACACAGAGACGTACACACATATATATTGCAAAAACTGGGGAATTTGGTTCTTGTTAAACTACTCGTGAGATATTGCGACAAAATCTTGATGAATAGTCAGCTTGTTATTTTCGGAAGCACTAATCCGATTTTCTGATCTGCCTGTATGGTATATCCTAGTCTCTCTCTCCCCTTCTCTCTCTGTCTCTCCTCTTTATTCTAACCTCAGATTATGTTGTTTTAGAGAACATTGAACATTTTCTTTTTCGGCCGCAACGGGTTGCTTGTGAAAAGTGTCTGCGCACACCCATAGTGCTCTAGGACCTCCAAGGGAGTTTTCAATAGCAAGGTTGGCAATCTACCATGAAATGCTTATAATTTTTAACATTTGTAGTTATACAAATCATAAAATAAGAGAACACATATCTTCATTTTTATTGCAAAATCAATGCAAGCAAAGAACACATTGCAGTAGGGGGTAGGTTTGGTAAGCTTTCCTCCAAACTTACGGCTAAACTACCCTGTTAAGACCAATTTATCCCTTGGTAGGAAGAAATGCCACTTAAATTTTAATACCCCCCCATTAATAAATTTCATCCCACAGTCGCCATGAGAAATTAAATTTACAAGATATTTGTTCTTCGTTTTATGTTGTCACAGCAAGAATGAGGCTTCATAGTAGAGTTTATTAAAACGAAGTGACAAATTATGCGATCGACTTCATTGGCCTGGAAATAAGGGGAAGAAGTCCCAAGTGATCGCTAATTTGCTATTGTTTCGGATGGTTGAGCATCCATGGTGGTATGCCAGTGTTGTTGGTGGTAGGCCGAGTTTGATTTCCACTACGATCTTCTCCGACTCTTCCTGCTTGAAGAGTCCCACTGCACAATTCATAAGCATAATTAGTGCCCCAAATTAGCTCATTATAAGTAAACAAGAGGATATTATTGTGTAACAAGAAATCCCTTGGAATTTGGAACTTTTTGAGGTTGCTCATGCCTAGAGATTTCTTGCATGAATGATTGTGATTAGTCAGGCACTTTTGAGACTTCACCATTCACTAACTTTTAATGCAAGATACTCTTTCTTTCTATTCTTTTTTTAACACTGTGGGGCTCCTACTTTATATTAAGAAGAAGTGAAACCGAAATGATTAGAAATCTAGTAAACACACACACACGCAAAACAAACGACCCAACCACCTGAGCTAGCCTCAACTGGTATGCAATATACATATGGTTGTTATTGTAAATATTATCAAATAGAAATAAGAAATTTCAAAGTGCGAAAAGAGAGATTTATACTGTGAAGGAAGTGGAGCCCTTGAAGGTGGTGCCATAACCAATGAAGTGGTTGAGTTTGGACCAATATTATTATTGGCTTGCTGCTCCCAGTTTGTTCCTTCAGCTATCATCTTTTCATTCTCCTTCAGCTGTTTCATATTTAGAGCAAAATATATGCATACATGAAGAGCTAGCTGTACAAGTTTGAACAACATTTTGTTGCAATAAACAAACACTACCTTTTTGGTCATTAAGTTGTTTTCCTCCTGCAATGCCTTTGCCTGTCATAAGCTAACAATGTGAGTTCATGGCATTACATAAGAATCTTCAGATTTTACCAACTTAAGTAATATTATAACTGTTTTTGCAGTACCTACAGTGTCATATATAGTAAGAACTTGTTTATCATGATAATTGAATCAGCTAAGGTTTGACAATAATAGAATTGTTCTTAATGTTTAGCAATAAGTTAATACTCATATGACCACAATAGTTGAAAGAATTATCAAGTTCGAACCTGCTATCCCCAGTTTGCTATCTCATTGACTGTCATTTCAGTACAAATTTTTCATATCATTAAACTTTTAGAACATAACCACATAATAAATACTAAATACTAAAAATACTCAAACAGATGAACGAGGCAAGTCAAAATGTGACTAGAGAGATAATCAATGAAACAGGAAAATAGAACAGTAGATTTGACATGATAATCCTATTCTAGTTATCAATTAGGCAATACTTAGCCAGTAGCCGACCAGGAAATACAATCATATTCAAAACATGCACCTACCTTTTTTTGCATCTCTAAAATGGCTTCATGCATGAGTTGGTTCTGTAAATTTCACAAGCACTTAATGAGAGTCCCAAGTGAAAAAAAAAAAAGAAATGTGTTCCGTAAACTAACATGAAATTGTGTAATAAGGTCATGTTATATTTTCATTACCTTTCTTGTTCGTATCCGCTTAAGACCAACATCAAGCTGTTGCTCTAGATTTTGAAGTTCTCTTAAGTTTAAGGCGTCTAGATCGTCCCCCATAGAGTTCCTACATAAGTAAATACCAATATCATGTTTTTCAATAATTGTTAGCATATATCAAACCGGCCCCATTCAAGAACCATGCATAAAACCTGATACATTTAACTTGGTGCCAAACAGCAAAGATTATAAGGAACAATCCCATTTGATTTCTGTAGTATGATACATCAATTTGGTTAATACGTGCGATGACCATCATATGCAAGGTCTGATAATCTCTGAATTAATCATATATTTTGGTCCACTAGTACACGCGGGATGTTAGATTAGATGATGGTCAAGGTGACCGTCGTCTAATTCGTAATAGCTATATACATTAGGCGATACAACAATGGTGATAAAGCGTCGCCTAATGTCTATTTGGACAATAAAGAAAATTACTGTTGAAAAAAAAAATACTACTCTTAATCTCTCTCTCACACACACAACATATAATTACTATTGCATGCATGGCGCAAAAGTTGCATTTGACTTTTAAGCTGTAGCTTAATTAACAATTAATTAGTCTAAGTACTCTAATTAACGCAATGAATCAGCATATAATCAAGTGATCATGAAGATAGGTAGTACCTTAGGTTCTTTTGCAATACTTCCATCCTATTCGTGAGCTTTGTGAGTTCTACAGACCAGCTGCTTCTTTCCTACATTAATGCAGAAATAATTTCCAAGAGATTGGTTATTAAATTACTCATCATGATTAATTACATTTAATTAATCTCACATTGGATGTTCTCTTTAGACAATCATCAGATATATTCTTTTCTTTTTTTTGAATGAATGAGAGAAGAGGAAAGCTTCAAGAAGATTTAGAACAACTAAGTTGACACCCCTAAAGATTCTATCTTGAGCTAAACCTCAACCTATTTTTATTAAAATTAAAATTAAATACAAATCCAGTTAAGATAACAAAGAAAAACAATCTAAAGACTTGTGCAAGCCAGAACTGGTGCTAGAAAGTTACGCCGGGCCAATTCTAAAGGTAGGCCTCATTAAAAACCTTACTAGTGAAACCCTAAAGGAGA
Organism: Artocarpus hirsutus; assembly: GCA_946598075.1. Lineage (NCBI taxonomy): Eukaryota > Viridiplantae > Streptophyta > Magnoliopsida > Rosales > Moraceae > Artocarpus > Artocarpus hirsutus. Next base: position 9,075 of record CAMOHE010047752.1, read on the forward strand.
AAAATCTAGTAAGAGAAAAAGAGTGCCTATACTTGCAAAGATTACAAAACACCAATCAAAAAAATCCAAAAATAAAATCAAGTTTCTTATTTGTTACTAATTCATATGCGGAATATATATGATGATTTTGGTTACAAATAACAAACTTGATTTTATTTTTCTGAGAATAACTTAAGAAACGTAATTTTCATTACGAAGAGTAAGCATTAATTTTGATCTTTTGTAAATAGTACATATTGAAAAGCAGGAAGGTTTACAAATATATATCAAACACCTGTAATTGAGAACCAGTGGGAAGGAGCTGCTTTTCAGAGAAGGAGTATCTCTCATACCGTTCCAGGATTGTCTCCATGCTGATCACAAGAAGAAAGTATCATTTGGGATCATAAACACAAACTCTGTGAGAGAGAGAGAGAGAGATGTGGAAAAAAGTACTTTTGGAGAAAAGCAGTAATATCAGAAAGGAACATCCCCATGAATGAAGTAAAGAATAGCTACTTGTTAGACATTATTTATATAGATTTGTGAAAAACAGAAAGGTTTTTCTCTCTTCTTTTAGAATGTGGAATGAAACCCAAGCCCTTTTCAGACCTAATTAAGTCCCAGTACCTGGATGTCAAGGGAAAAAAAAAAAAAGAAGACTATTGAGTATCTACTACTCTATAAATAACTTAATATTATGTTGCACAAAGACTTAGACAAAATATATATATATAAATACCAACTCAAATTCAAACTTTTTCTTATCAATTAATGTGTGGCAGTAAGTTATCGTATTTTCGTCATTAAATATAATATCTTATTGTTATCCATATGGTAATATTTTTATACATTTAATCAATAAAAGAATGACAACTCATATACCATTTCAATGAACAGAATGACATTCGAATTAGAGTTGGTGCACGTATAATTATTCACACACACCCACATATACATATGAAAAAAAGATGTATATGCAGTGATGACATGGAGTTATATAATCAACTGGGAAGTCTAAACGTTTAGATTTACTTGGTGGCCTTTAGAAGTTGCAAGATTTGTGATTTTAATATTGAGTCACGAATATGTGTGGGTTTTGTGATACACACTTGTATATGAAAAAAAAAAAATGTATGCTACGCGGTTTATTTATTGATGGAATTATATCACCAACTGGGAAGTCCAAACACATTAGATTTATTTAGGGTCCTTTAGAAGTTGAATGGTTTTTGATTTTAAATTGAGTTATGAATGTTGTTGGGATTTGAGTACTTATAAGAAACTTTGTAATATTTCATTTGAAATCAAGAGATTGTGAGTTGTATTTTCTTTTAAAAAAGAGAGTGTTATCTTATATTCTATTATTCCTCACATTCTCAAGATAATCAATAAGACTTTGATCAATACTATCATTTCGCTTGGCTAGGCTTAGTACCCTAAGACTTGATGTGATCTCCAACAAGACTCCGAAGTAAATCACCCAAAGCCCGATTGGTGACCTTGGTTTGACCATTGGTTTGCGGATGGTAGGCTGAACTCATATCAAGACTTGTATTCACTAATCTCCAAAGGGAACTCCAAAAGTGAATCAAGAAACGAGAATCACGATTAGAAACAGTAGAAGCAGGGAGACCATGAAGTCAGTAAACCTCCTTGAAAAATAATTGAGCTACTTGGATTGCATCGGTTATCTGCTTGCAAGGAATAAAATGAACCATCTTTGAAAACCGATCAACTACCACAAAGATAGAATCATTACCGTTTTGTGCACGAGGAGACCAAGTACAAAATCCATGCCAATGTTTGTCAACAGTTGTGTCAGAATAGGTAAAGGCATATGAAGATCGGCATTGGAAGCATGACCCATAGAGGTTTGGCGAACCCGGCTACGCTCCATATATCTCTCCACATCACGACGGAGCGTCGGCCAAATATAGAAAGTAGCAACTAGGTGTAAGCCGTGCGCTACAATCCGGAATGCAAAGGCAGCTGCCCAAAAAGAGAAAATCGTCTTACAACAAGTACTCGGAACGATTTCCACTTCGCACTTCTTCAATGATACGAGAAAAGAAGTGGTCAGTCGGGTATAGCTTCAGAAAGGTTGAAAGGCCAGGACGGAGACATTGAGAGTGGCGAGCAAGGTATGGCGCAAGCTAAGAGCATCGACGACCCAGTTGGTAACTTCGTCTTGATGCTTGATGATAAAAGTGAATTGTTGAAAATAAGCAATCCACGAGGCATCTCTGGCCAATACCTTATATTGGCTTCCTAGATGCTTTAAGGCGTCATGGTCAGCATAGAGCACGAGCTCCTTGTGAAACAAATAGTACCTCAAATGCTTGATAGTTTGAACTACCGCATAGAATTTAACATCATAAGTACTATAGCGAGCACGAGAACTAGAGAGCTTCTCACTATAGTAAGCATCAGGACGACCTTGTTGATTAAGAACGGCACCAATACCAACTTTTGAAGCATCACAATGCAACTCAAAAGTAAGGGAGAAGTCAGGGAGGGCTAGTATAGGAGCAGTCGTGAGCTTGTGTTTGATAAGCTTCGATGCCTTGTCGACATTGGAGGACCAATTGAACTTCTCATCTCTAATACAATTGGTGACCGAAGCCATAAGGCTACTAAAGTAAGGAATAAATCGGCGGTAGGATGAAGCCAATCCATGAAAACTACGTACCTCGGTCATGGTACACGGAGTCGACCAAGAGCGAATAGACCCCACTTTGGCTTGATCAACGGCTAGGCCCTACTTTCAGATAATATAACCAAGAAATAGAATATGGTCGGTGCCGAACTCGCACTTTTTAATAGCCGCATAGAACTTGTCTAGATGCATGACAAGAAAAACCTCTCGAAGGTGTTAAAGGTGAACCTCCTTATTAGCACTATAAATAAGTATGTTATTAAAGTAAACAATCACAAATTTACTGATAAAGGGACAAAGTGCTTGGTTCATCACTCTCATAAACGTGTTAGGGGCATTAGAAAGGCCAAAAGACATGACCATCCACTCAAAGAACCCTTCTTAAGTCTTGAAGGTTGTTTTCCCTTCATCTCCGGGCCGAATCCAGATTTGATGGTAACCACTCTGGAGATCCAACTTCGTAAAGATGTTGGCTGTACTCAATTGGTCGAGAAGGTCATCAAGGTGAGGAATTGGAAAGTGATACCTAACTATGATCTTGTTAATAGCGTGGCTATCCACACACATATGCCATGACCCATCCTTCTTCAAAAAGAAGCGTTGATACGGCACAAAGACTAAGATTTTCCTACCTATAGCCTTTCGCCAATCCCTCTACTTGTCAAGGAAGCTCTTCATGTTCACTAGGGCTCATTTGATGATGATGTTTGTTTGGAAAGGTGGCACTAGGACGAGGTCAATTTGGTGATGACTATCTCGTAATGGAGGCAAACCACAAGGAAGAGTTTCTAGAAACACATCCGAAAATTCTTGTAGAAGAGAAAGAATTCCGGACGAAACATTGGATGATGGAGTAGACACGGTTGGAATCGAGACTAGGTTGTACACAACGTCTGCCTCGTGTATGGTGGCTTCGCACTTGGATCAAGTGAGAAAGATGACAGAGTTGGAAGTGGCAATAGATGACAGTTGAGCAGGGGCGGTCAACCAGCTCTTTAGAGGGTAGTCAACCGGCAACGCCGTTGGTAGAGTTCCCAGGGGGTCCTTCGATGGCAACTAATAGGGAAAATACATAGCCAAAAAATTGCCCAGTTCTTCACAGCCTATATTAGCTATTCTTTAGGATGTAAATTCTATCATATCCCTATAATTAAGAAATCAGTAATTAGTCAACACTTATATTCCTGTAATTACGAAATAATTAGACAATACTCATATCCTTGTAATTAGGAAATCAGTAATTAGGCAATAATGCTCTTTCTGTTTCTTTTTGCTTATCTTGCCCAGTGTATATATTGTAATTTTTCTTATCAATAAAGATAGAGAATTCCATTCAATTTCAATCAATTTTATGGTATCAGAGCCATTGTAGAACCAACAAAAAAAAAAAAGTTCTGCAACCGATCCTCTCAAGATGGCCAGCACTCCATTAGCATCAGCCAATACTCAAAATGAGTCCAATTCTCCCACTCTATCTCAATCCCAACCATCACTCATCAATCCTCTAGAAAACACCTCTTCTCTATACTCTATCAATACTGCCACTCAAATATCCTTTAAACTCACACCTTCTAACTACACGTCATAGCATTTTCAGTTTCATGCCATTCTCCTAGGTTATGATCTTATGGGCTTCATCAACGGCTCACGACCATGTCCGCCACCTACCGACATGCCAGGTCATTCTCTATGGATTCGTCAAGATCAATTGATCTTAAGTGCAATTGCTGGTTCCCCCTCTCCAAATGTTGTACCTTTCATTGCTTCTGCAAAAACATCACGGGAGGCATGGATAATTTTGGCTAACACATGGACAATTTCTTTGTGTTCTTCAACTCAAGGAGGATCTTCGTGTTCTTCAGAAAGGAACAAAATCAATTACGAAGTATATGCAACAAATCAAGATCATTGCTGATGAGCTTGCCATGTTCAATGTACCAATCGACAATGAGGACCTTGTGTTAAAAATTCTAGCCGGCCTTGACGGTTACTACAAAGATCTATGCTCGGCCTTACGTGTACGGGAAACTCTGGTCACGTTGATGAGTTGCATGAAAAACTCTTAAATTATGAAGCATACATCAAGTCTGAAGCGCAAACGAAGCAAAGTCTTCCCGATATGCCTGCCTCTACCAATCTTGCTCAAAAATCCAGCCCATCTTCCTTTAAAAATAACCACTAACACCGTCCAAATCAATCATCTCCTCACAACCAAAATCGCCAATTCTTCCAAAAAAACACTGCCACCCCTCAATTCCCACATAACTCAAGACAATCCAACTCACAACACCAAAACACTCGACCTTACCTTAGGAAATGTCAACTTTGTGATCAACAAGGACACTCTATAAAACGATGCTCTACATACAAATATATGCCTTGGAATCACACTACACAATCTAATATCTCATCAACCTACTCTCCTCAAGCCCACTTTGCAACCCCTGCTGGACCTTCAACCACTGAATGGCTCTTAGACTCTGGTGCATCTCATCATGTCACCTCTGATCTTCAAAATCTGTCTCTTCATGCGGACTATCCTGCACATGACAATATCATGATTGGAGATGGTACCAGTCTTCCAATCACCCACACCGGTTCCACATCTCTATCTTCCTCTTCAAAACTTTTTCATTTAAATAATGTTCTTTGTGTTCCATCCATGAAACAAAACCTAATCTCTGTTTTCCAATTATGTTCAAATAATAATGCTTTTGTTGAATTTTCACCCATATCTTTTTTTGTGAAGGATCTTCACACGTGGGCAACAATCTTACAAGGGGCAACTAAGGACGGTGTCTACAAGTGGCCGTGTTCATCACCATCCACACAGCCTGTTATAGCCTTCTCTTCTCTCAAAGTGTCAGCCGACCACTGGCATCACCGCTTGGGTCATCCATCATCCTCCATTTTGAGTCATCTTATGTCAAATAAAACATTACCTATATTGTCGTCTGATTTGTCTAAATTTTCTTGTAATTCGTGTCACTGCAATAAAACTCACAGATTACCATTTTCTTCCTCATCTCTTACTAGCTCACGTCCTCTTGAATTACTGTACTCTGATGTTTGGACCTCATCGGTTATTTCCATTGATGGCTATAAATACTATGTGATATTTGTAGACCATTACAC
>CAMOHE010047754.1:0-38496 GCA_946598075.1 Artocarpus hirsutus
GGTTATAGTAAAATTACTCAAAAAAAAAAATTAGCGAGTTGTCCATTGGTATAATCATTGTAAATAAGTCAGTCCTCCATAAATAGTTTATAATAAGAGCTAGGTTCAATTTTCGTTTACCTCTCTTATTATATCTTTATCCTTAAGTTTCAATAATTCTCTAATGAGTAGTTAATTCATAATCTTATTATGAAAGAACGCTCTACTGTTCAAACATTGAATTATCACTCAAGAGAACTATTTTTCTAACTTCCATAGGGAAGGAATGGATTCCATATCTGTATAATATTATCCCCAGCCACTTTTTACATTATATTTCTAAGATGCTAAGTTATGATCTGTGCTTACATAAATCTTACCATGCAAGTCAAAAAACATAATGTCATAAATATGAGTCTAATAAATATTTAGGATTAAGACTGTCAAATATATGATCATCATAGTGATAAATTTGAATACTCTATTTGTAACAGATGATTATTTGAGATTCATAATTTATCTAGTCTAGTCCTATATAATCTCATTATATAAAGTATCTCCAATTCAATGTCTCTACATTAATAGTTCGGATAATGACTATTTCATTCTAAATAAGATTGGACCGTACTTGTAATGTAACATTAAAGATCCCAAACTTTAATTAATTCTTACGGACTATTTAGATTATTATCTATAAATTTTATCCCTAAGCATATAACACTTATATGCTAAATTTAGAGTTACATAAATAATCATGAAATTTTCTCGATGTTTATAAATGTATTCATAATACATATAATCAACCAAAATAATAATAAATATCACTTTATTTATTTATTAACAATATGTACAATGTCACAACTTTTAGGGCACCAAACCCAACAGCTCCTACACTCGCCAAGTACAACAAGAAGCCCACCATCACCTCCAGGGAGATCCAGACCGCCGTCAGGCTCATCCTCCCAAGTAAGCTCGCCAAGCACGCCGTTTCCGAGGGGACCAGAATGCTACGACTAGCATACAATCGGGTCCTAACTCCAGTTAGCACATAACATTCTGCCAAAAAAAGAAAAAAAGAAAAAAGAGAGCATATCAACATTTTTTTACTAGTCATGCTGTATATTAAATTCAAAATACTTTATAAATAGTAATTAAACGTCCACAATAATTATCATGACACCATCATTTTTATAGTAATTACATAATTACTTAATTACTACTTTAAAATGTTTATAAAAATTATATATTAAAATGTTTATAAAAATTATATATTAAAATGAGAAAATTACATATTATGCCTTTTTTTTAAAAAAAAATATGTTTATTTGAGTCATATAAAAAAAGTTAGTGTCATGATATTATTCTTTTTATATTACATCTTTAAAACTTTGTTAGGCAATTTAGTTAAAACTAAATGTAAATAGAATAAAGTTTTTATATGCTACAATTAAAATTGTCATGTGTTAAAAAAATGCTACAATATTAAGCATTCATATGTTACAATATTTATAGTTTTATCTTATATTTTAATTATGTTTTCAAACATCCTTGTTGTACTATTCTCAAACATGTGTCATCTTTAATTTATAAGCCCCTATTTGACAAAAACAATTCCAATTACTTTTGTATAATATTTACTTTGATAAAATTTAAACCAAAAAACAATAAAAGCTATAAAAAAAAGGCTTCTAACCGTTCTTGTTCTTCGAAACGCGCGTTAAGTTAAACACATGTGGTGTTCCCATTCCCCCTTACAATTCCAACTTCCAAGTAAAGGCCATTGTGGGCCCAAAACAGAAAGCTGTAGGATTGGGCTTCATTTAGTTCCCAGAGTACAACTAAGGCCCAAAAGCTTTTGACCCCCTCGACAAAATTACAATCCTTGTCCGAATTATGAAATTAAATTCTTAAAGCACAATCTTTAAACTATGTTAAAAATGTTATAATAACTATGTTAATAATATTGTATATTATTTTATATAATTATACATAAATAATTTTAATAATATTATTATAAAATATTTTAATTCTAGGTGAAATTATCTCGTTAAGCCTTTGATCCTCGTCACGCCAGCTTGGCAAGTCACAGTAGCTCTGGCGTCTTCTTCTTCTTCATCCTCCTCTTTCGTAATCATATTTCTTTTGTCCTTTTTTTCACGTGGTTTCTCCTTCGTCGCTTCTCTCTGGTTCTTCCATGGCGTCGTCAAGCTCAGGTCTTTCAATTTCCACTCCAGGTATGAACACGATTGTCACCTTCGAAATGATTGAATGCTGATTTCAGTTTTGCTATTTGATCTCTGAATTGTTCGAATTTGCCTTTTTCAGAGGCCGTACAAGTCCTGGTTTCTTCTCTCGCTGATGAATCTCCCATGGTCAGAGGGGCCTCCACGGCTTCTCTCTAGGAAATCGCTTCTCTGTACTCTCTCTCTCCCCCGTCTCTCATCACATGCGTAATTCGAAAGTTTTGGACTTTAATTGAGTTTTTTTTTTTCTTGATTCTAGGAAATCGCTTCTGGTTTTAGACTGTTGCTCAGCGGTTTCGCGAGGAGGACGACGGGTGATTATTCTGGTCTATTAAATTTGAGTTGAGTTTTATTGTCATCTCTTGTTCTTCTGTATTCGTTGATTTGTTCTTTTGTTCCTCTTCATTTTTAAATTTTTTTGGCGGTTTGGGAACATGGCAGGGGTTTTTCAAGTAATGGCATTTGGAGTTCGAGCATTGGACACAAAGGACCTTGATCCTTCTTTCATGGCTAAGCTCGCCAAGATTGCCACGGCCGAGATGATTTCCTCCAAGGTAAATTGGAAAGGAATGAATTCAATATTTGATTACTAGTTGGTTCATATTACCGCTTTGTTAGCTCGTATTTGAGTATAATTCTATGATGGTGTAATCAAGAGTTAAAGGTAGTTGATACTCTATCTGTTACTTTTTACCATTTGGGTTTTTTAGATTTCATGTGTGTTAGAAAATTCATGAAACTGCTCTTATGCTTCATTGGAATATTGTTTTGTAGGAACTAAATACTGACTGGCAAAGAGCTGCATCTTGGTTTCTTGTTTCAATAGGCTCACATTTTCCTGACCTAGTAAATATCCTATATGCTTTCATAGAAGGGGTAGGTTTTAAAGTTGCTTACTTTGATCATATTCTGGGAGTTTGGTTTGGAGGGAATGGCGCATTGGCAAGAATTCTTCAGCTTACCAATCAATATGTGGTCATTTAGTCTTCTATTGAGTGAATCACTTTTGGTCTTCAATGAAATGACCACTATTTTTTTTTTTTTTTTTTGGTGGTAGATGATGGAAGAGATATTCTTTCACTTCCCAGGGCCAAGTTCGGGATTACCTGTAATGGTTCAAACACTTGTGGACTTTGCTTCCACTGACAGTTATTAATCTAACTTCCCTTAGGCTTAGTACTTTCAGGTTGGCATGAAGTTTAAGTGATGCTTTTGTCTGCTTAGACTGAAATGTTTGTGTTGAACCTTTTGAACTGTGTTTAAAGCATTGCAGTTCGCACCATGACTGAAGGGTGTACTCTCTTGTGTTCTGCCGGTCCTTGGAAATGTTCGGGACATCCATGGGCCAATTTTTGCTAACGGTGTGTGGTGAATTTTCTTTGGCCTTTTCAATGAAGCATGATATTTTTTATATACTAGGTCATAGCAATGGTTCATTTCGATTTTGGCGATTGTCCTGTTATAATTGAATCCTCCTGTTTTGGTGTATAATAAGAACTGGAATTTTAACAGTTTGTAATCCATTTAGGTGAAGCGTGGCCCTTTTCATTACATGTTTTCAAACAGTCAGATTATATGAAAAAAAAGAGGTGGAATAAGGCGTTTGGTGTCAAGCTGTTTGGCAATGTAACACACACTCCCTTTCACGCTCGCCTCTTGACGGAGACATCATGTGAGATCAAGCAGTTGTTCCTGGCGTAATTTTTTTTTTAATTTTTTATTTCCACCAACTTCTTTCCCGCCTAATTACTTTATTGAGGCCTTTCCATGTATATAATTTTAAAAATATCCTATTTAACTTGTTATCTATTGCTTAGCGCAGGTCGTTTTTGAATTCCGCATTTGAACTTTTACTAAGAGTTTGCGCATCTTCATGGGATCTAAAGGTTTGCGAGATATATTTCTCTCCCTTTTCTCTTTTCATTTCTTCTCTCTTTGTCTCTCTTTATGTATATATATGTGTGTGTATCATTTCTTGAAGAAAAGAGCAAAATAGGTTCCTGAGTATGCAGCTGCAGTTAACAAAAAAAGAATGTGACACCAAGTTAGTTTTCGAAAGAGAAAAAAAATAAAAAAACGTTTCCCTTGGTTGCAGTTCAAATAACAATAACATAATTTTATCACATTTTTTTAATGTTCTTGTAGTTTTTTTTTTTTTTTTTTAAGAAAACAAGAAACTTAATGAACTAAGAAAAGATAAAATACACCAGGCTTCAGATGGACGAGAAATTCATCAAAACAATAAGAAAACCAATCAAAGCTAAAAACTGAAAAAAATTGAAAAAACTGGAAAAACTGTTCTTTTAGATTTCATTCTGCTTGTTCTATGTTTTGTTTTTCCTCATTTATTTTAGAGGATTCCTTTACCTTTTATCTTTGTAAGTGACCTTTTCTTATCAATGAAAGGAACTTTTTCTTGTAAAAAAATATAGGAATTTCACTTATATGGTTGTTATATTAAGTGATTAACTTTCTTTCCATAATAGATTAGAATATCATCTGTTGAAGCACTGGGTCAAATGGTTGGTCTGATCACTAGGACACAGTTGATGGCAGCTTTACCCAGACTTGTTCCTACCTTTTTGGAATTGTAAGGGATTCTAATTCTAATGCCTATATATTTCTGATGTTGCACTGTATTGACAATTTGGTTTTTATTATAGTTGATTCTGTTTATCTATGTTCTAATTTTTTTTAATACTTTTATTCTTACGTTTTGAATAGCGTAGGTATGTCCTTGTTAACAATAAGAGATACATGAGGTCAATTAGATTACAGTACGGTTTTCTTTTTCTGTCATCAGGTATAAAAAAGACCAAGATATTGCCTTTGTGTCAACATGTAGTCTCCACAACCTCTTAAATGCTACTCTACTGTCAGAAAGTGGCCCTCCTTTACTTGATTTTGAGGTGATGCATTCTGTATTTTGCTTGTTCTGCTAATCTTTCAGTCAGTTTCTTTTTTCAAATTTTTACTTCAGCTATTATCATATTTCTATTGTTTTTCCATCAAGAAAACTATAGAATCATTCTTTCTTGTAAACAAATATCATTTTAAATGAAAACAGATTTCATTAAGAAAAGCAATGTGTTTTTATTGAGGGAAATATCTTGATTCGTTTATGGCAAAAGTTCGGTGCACTCAGACAAATTTAATAGACAAATGAAGCTCTACTTTTTTTTTTTTTTTTTTTTGTGCATTTACTATGCAGGAACTTACAGTTATTTTATCAATGCTTCTTCTGGCGGTTTGCATCAATACTGACAGCAAAGAGAATTGTAATTATTCAGTTGGATTGAAGGTGCAATCACATTTTCAAATGCAATCTCTGATACGTTCCCTTGCTAGTTGGATCCTCATCTGCTTCTAGCTGACTTGCTTAAATTAAGAAGGTTTTGATGCTATTTTTTTCTTGCCATCTCTGTTGTATATCCATCTTTTATTGTTGGCTTTAGTTCATGTCCAGGCTCTTTTTGCCCTTGGTATTGTTTTTTTGGACTCAACAGTTGAAAACACGAAGATATATTCCACTCAGTATGTTAGTTTTTGTGTTTGATACCCATGACTAGGGGAAAATTTTTCCGTTCTGTATGCCAATTTTTATATTTGATAGTTACGACTAACTTTTTGATACTTCACGCTTGCTGGATTTTATTCTTTAGTTATGGACTTTTGTCATTGTGCAGACATATAATGAAGTTCAGCATTGTTTTCTGACAGTTGGCTTGGTATACCCTGAGGACTTGTTTATGTTCCTTCTGAATGTGAGTATTGTATAATGGAGTATGCTATGCCAAAGCATCATCTCTTAGAATCATAGTACTATTACATGGGGTATCGACCTCATTTCTACTCTGACAAACTCAAAGTTGGAAACTTCTTTTTCTTTTGTATTTCTTCAACTAGAAATGCTGGTTGAAAGAAGAGCCCTTGACTTTTGGTGCACTATGTGTTTTGAGATCTATTGTCCAGGTTCCTTCCACTTTATATGATTTTGAAAATGTTATTATGATTCTCTTACATGGCCTGACTTTCTTCTGATTTTACTTGGAGGTTGTCTGAAGCTTGGCACAGTAAAAGAACTTTACTTGTTGAAGCTGTAAAGTTATTGCTAGAAGAGCAAAATTTAGGGGTCTGTAAAGCACTTTCAGGGGTGTGTTGATATGAGCTGATATTTGTAGGGTTCTCTGGTATACTATCAGCAGAGAGGAGATTTATCTTGAGATTGTTGCTCTGGTGCAGTTGATTGTGGTTATGGCTTCGCATTGTTACTTGGTTGGTCTCTCTGGTGAATCGCTTGTGGAATACCTGGTGCGGTATTGTGCTTTAGCAGATGAAGATAGAAGTGATCTTCCAAGTTCAAAGGAAGTCTCTACATCATGCAAAGCCCACAAGAGATTGGAGGTTTCTGTCTGAGTTACATATATAAAATTATTAATTTGATTTTTGACCTTATACTAATGAGATAAAGATGGTTTAGTTTAGGGAGTCTAAAATTTATGGTGATATCCAACAACAGAAAGGTTTTTTAGTTTTAATATTGTTCTCTGAAGACCTTTAATTGATACGTTTGATGGTAAAATAGATTTTAGACGGGATGCCATATGTTGCCTATTGTGATTGTTCCACGTATAAGTTTTTGATGTCTATGTATTTAATACGATATTGTTTTTGTCAGGTGAAAATGGTGGCAATTTGTGTGACCAAGTTGAGAGCAATCTGTGAAAAAGGTCTTCTTCTGCTCACAATGACCATTCCTGAAATGGAGATACACTAGATTTTCAATTCAACTTTATTTGAAGAGTTTGTTTTGTTTTGCTTTTTAAATATTTTTTCAGCGTTCTCATAGATGGAAGTCAAATGTAAAAGCAACACTTTTTATGATATCTTTATTTGCAGCATATTCTTTGGCCTTTTCTGCTGAAGATGATTATTTCACAAGTTTATACTGGAGCAGTTGCAACGGTAGGTATGGCTTGGTTTTGTTTTGTTATTTTTTTGTTTTTATTTGTTTCTTTTGTTTTGCTTTGTTATTTTTTTTTTGGTTTTAATTTTTTTCTTTTAAATGAGGAACACATTAGTGTTGATACATAAAACCGGTATGAAGCAAAGGGGACGAGGCCCTCAAACAATACACCAAAGGAACTAAAATACTAATTAAAAAAAAATGGAACCTAAAAAATAAAACACAATTTGAAAAGTACGTTAAGAGTTGCTTCAATGTACTAAAATATCTTTAATAATGAAGATTTTTAAATGTATACATAAGAATTAGAAACTTTTATCAATTTTTTTAATAATTAAGCACACTGTACCGAACTTTACTCAAATATTCTCAATAGTTTTCAGATAATATTTAAATCACAGTAATGAACCATCAATATGATATAATAAAATTAAGATAATTTATTTTTCCAATATTTGTGCTGAACAAACGAATATAGATCTATAAGAAAGAAAACTAAACATATATTGATATATATATTTTTTAATGTAAATAAAACATGTCTAAAAAAATAAAACTTAAACATATATTAATATTTTATTAAATGTAAATAAACATGTCTATTTTAGTCATTTTACATCTGGACATAAAACATGTCTAAAGAAATAAAACTAAAACTAAAACATATGTTAATATTTTATTAAATGTAAATAAAACATGTCTATTTTAGTCATTTTATATCTGGACAACAATTATTCTCCAGTTTACCAAACACTTAAATTTTGCTTTTGGTATTTGCATCAACTTTAGAAAAAGATTTACCAAACACCAATCTACTTCTAGCCACAGTAAGTTTCAACTAACTGCCTGATTGGTCGTGGATAGGCTTGATTTGAATGCAATAATGCTGTACTTCTCGTGATTGGAAATTTAACATATATAACTAAACGTACATATGTGTGTGCTTCAATTTTACAAGGGGTGGCTTGAAGTTGACACTGCTATTGCAGGTTTGCAGATGCATTTCAGAGTTGTGCAGGCATTGATCTTTTAACAGTAGTGTGATGCTTAATGAGTGTAAAGCTCGTGCTGATTCACCAAATCTGAGGTAAAATTTATGTCAATGTTAATCATATAAATCTATCATATTATTGTCTCTTTATCGAAAAATGTCTCAGCTATTTATTCGGCGCGCTTTATTTTTGTAATCAGGAGCTCTTTGCTTGTTTGTTGGTGCTTTTGCATGACCCTCTGGCGAAAGATCAGCTGGCAACTCAGATTCTGACTGTAAGAATATCTTGTCCTTGCGTTGCTTAGGGCCCGTTTGGTAAATGGATTCGAATTAGTGATTTAATTTGAGTTTGTGTGATTTGAATTAGGATTTGAGTTAGTGATTTGAATTATTATTCGAATTGACGTTTAGATGTGCATTAAAGTTTTAATCTGAGTATATAATAAAATTGAAATTTGTGTTTGGAGAGATAATAAAGATAGTTTTTGATTTGTTAATAAATCAAATAAAATTTTACTGTTAATGGTCTTAAAAAATATGCAATATGGATCATGATTTATTCTTCTCTTCATTAGGAACACAGTGAAAAAAGAATCATCTCAATTGGATATCAAATGAAGAAGTTATGATTTTTTTTCCTCAAATATAGGAGAGAAAATTTTAGTCTTTATTGTAGCAAAGATATCTGAGTATCAAAAGTTTAAGAGGATGGGAATTCTGAAAATTTAGATTTTTGATACTCAAATTATTCGGATTTTGAGGGAAACAAACACGTATCCGAAGGATTCTTGATACTCGAATCCAAATTTGAGTCTATTGAGTTCGAAGAATTCATGAAATAAACGTACCTTAAAGTTTGCTACTTATATCCATTCATAAATATTTGTGCTTAGGGACAAGTTACTCCTAACAGACCTGTATTATTGTTATAGTTAAGTATTACATACTGTTATGTTCTTTCTATGTTAGAATGTTGAACCTGTATTGGAATGAATTTCATTTCACTAAGACAGTATCTGTTTTACTTGTATTCCTGTGCAGGTATTTTGTTACCTAGCGCCACTCTTCCCAAAAAATGTAAACTTGTTTTGGCAAGATGAGGTATAGTTTCGACAATATTGAGTTGAAATTAGAGGGGTCATATTTGCGTTTATTGGTTCTGATGCATGTGAACCTTTTCCATTGTTGGTCAGTCAACTAACAAAACTTACTTAAAAAAAAAAAAGAAAAGCCATTTCAAACGACAAATACTACAGAGAATGTTGTACAGTTTGTCTTGGGGTGAGCGGATTATACGAGTTTTTGGGTTTAGAACAGTTTAGAATATATGGGTCTGTTTGGTAAATGGATTTGAATTAGTAATTTGATTTGAGTTAGTGTAATTTGAATTAAGATTTGAGTTAGTGATTTGAATTGTTATTTGAATTGACGTTTGGATGTGTATTTAAGTTTTAATTTGAGTATAAGATAAAATTGGAATTTGTGGTTGGAGAGGTAGTGAAAATAGTTTTTGATTTATTAATAAATCTAATAAAATCATAATGATAATGATCCTAAAAAATATGTAATATAGATCTTAATTTATTCCTCTTTTCACTCGAAATACAATGAAAAAAGAATCATTTTAATTGAATGACAAATGAAGAAGTTATGATTTTTTCCTCAAATATAAAAGAGAGAATTTTAGTTTTTATTGTAGTAGAGATATTCGAGTATCAAAAGTCTAAGATGGAGTTAGAACTTTGAAAATACTGAAAGGATTCGGATTTTGGGTGAAACAAACACATATTCAAAGAATTCTTAATATTTGAATCTAAATTTGAGCTTAAAGAATCTAAAAAGTTTTAAAACAAACGGACCCTTTGTCTATGTCTTGCTTGGTGGGCAGTCTTTTTGTGGAGAACTTGTTATCATTTAAACTTTAGTATCGATATATCGTGTTGATTCCATTTTGACTAATAGAATACTCTAAAACCAATTATCCGCTTGTTTGACATGGAAAAATTGTATGCATTGTTCAACACACATTGGCTCATTTCTGATCATAGGTACCCTACACATTTTAAACTGGCTAATTTTATTATATTTTATTTTTATTAAAAGGAAGAAAAAGTATGCAATAGCCCTTTACTTTGTGATAGAAAAAGGTCACACTTCCTCACCTCTTTTCAGAAGCGACTACGAGAATTTTGTCAGAGACCTCTCAAAGCAAGTTGCTCATCAACTCCCTTCCAGAGTTGAAACGTGCATGGTATCAATAGTACAGGTATTAATGTTGAATAAATTTTAAGCCTTCATCCTACCAAGAGCCGGCTGCACTACGCATTGTTTGCTGCTTTTGTCTTTGCGAATATCTGATTTCAGATCCTATACCATTTTTTCTTCTAGCTCCTTCAAGTGTACTTAACTTTGATAGGTACCCTTTTTATGTCACAGGCTTTTGATGCCCCTTGGCCAGTAATCCAAGCCAACGCTATATACTTGTTGAGCAGTATCCTATCTTTTCCAGACGAACAGCACATTCTGGCTATTTATTACACTCAGGTATTTTCAGATGAATATGGTATTATTGGTTGTGGTGTGGGTAAAATAAAATAGGTCTCAAAAGCTCATATCTTGTTTTAGGTGTTCGGAGTGTTGGTGGGTAAAATGAGTTGATCAGCAGATGCAGTTGTTAGAGCGACGTGCTCTTCTGCCCGGGGTTTGCTGTTGAAATCCACAAATTCACATTCATGGCGAGCAGATCGACTTGATGGTTCAGAATCAATGTGGAGGGGGGTGTGATCCTTGAGTGTACTGATTGGCTGTGCAAAAAGAGGTTAAATCGCTCTTTTGAAGCTGTTGAACCCATTTCTGCATCTTTGACACAAAAGGTAACTCACTCATTGGTGCAGCTCGAGTTTTGACGAATATAGCAACAAATGAGAGTTCTTGGATGATACGTTCACTTACGAGGTAAATAATCAAGCATCTTTAGTAACAAAAGGTGATGTATCTGTTGTAATTTTGTACAGTTGTTTGTGACTAATCTACACTCTCTTGTGTCAATTGTTTGTAAATTGTGTGATTGCTGCTCTGTCAAATGTTGCTCCTAGAAGAATTGTATGTTTTGTTCGTTTATGGATAGGATGTTGTACATTAGACAATGTTGAATGCATAAAGCTTGTGTCCTGCGAAGTTGCGGCTTCCCTGACACAATGAAAATATCTTTAAAACATAAGTTTGAACCTAAAAACAGTAGCAATTCAAATTTTATAAGAGGAAATACTGTAGCAAAATTGGTTTAAATTAAAACTTTTTTATTCGAACTATGTTCCTAAATGGGCTATATGAGATTACCATGACAATTGGGCTATTTTATATAAATGTGATATAAATTGACCTTAGAACCTAATTCATCCAAGTGAAACTTACATGTCAGAAAACAGGAATTGATTAGTATGCTAGTAGAGCAAGTCTAAAATCTGATGGAAGAACAAAACCACCGAATTGCATTGCATGGTTCTTTCTTGTGCCTAGGTTGCGTTGCTAGAACTCAAATTCCAGGACGCTTTTGTCTTTAAAATTGGAATATTTTGATATCCAATCAACACCACCTGCCCTTTTGTTGCTTGGTCTAGTTTCCAAAGCTTCTAAAGAACTAGAGATTGAATTTATGCTCAAGAAAAACAATAAGGAAAAAGTTGAATGGAGAGGACAAGTCCATAGAGATTCTTCTGCTTCCCTATAGAATATTATTGACATATTGGTAGGATTTGATTGCTAAGCATTTGGAATTAATACGTGATGTAAGATTGAATAATAAACTTAATGCTTAATGTCAGACTTTCAAGTTCTCTATATGCAAACACAGAGTATATTGGGATTATACGTTTTTTCTTCTCGTATGAAAGAATCCAATGAAGCATTTTCTGATTTTAAAACTTATGGCCATTGTGCATACAATTGGCTCTTTTTGTCGGCTAGTTAGATTCCAGGGAAGCACGACAATCGTTTGTACTGAAAATAAGGAATATTGTGAGGCCCTTGAAAGTTTACAGCAACAAGAATCACATGGTGTCAAATGCTAGTTTTCCTCCTCTCTCTCTTTCTCTAAAAATGTAGGTGTCAGAAGGGGCCTTCTCGGGTGGGAACCTTCACGTTTTGAAACTATACGTTCTTGTCAAATCATTTTTTAGATCTAAAGGTTGCAAAATAGATATCAGAGGTAGGTACTTTTTTTGGTTCGCAACTGAGAAATTGCCTAAAGTTAAAGTGCAGTTTTCTTCTTGGGCATCTTAAGTTCCACCGTGAACTGCGCTCCTTGACAAGAACGCAATTATTACCTGTACCATATACCATAGTCATATGACATATAATTTGCATAAGTATACCCATCTGTTATGACCCCGTTGTCAACAAATCAGTATGGCTCTTAAAAATATACCATATATTAGACTGAGTATCAAAGCTTTATATAAATAGTGATGGAATGAAAATGATCTTTCAATTTGTATTTTGCAACGTATATTCACTTTTACAGCTTTATTCCAAACTGGGTTCTCCCAATAAGAATGCTTGGATGAGAATGTTTTTATTTTAATTGATGGATGAGAATGGAGTTATTACTCGTACCATATATCATATTATTGGATAGCCAAAAAAATAATAATTATCACCACATTATTGCGCCAAAAAAGAGACACAAACATCATATCATTGGAGCATTTAGGGGTCTCGTGCGGATGTTTTATCACACACCAACCAAAAACCGTCGTATTGTTATAAAGTCTATATTTGACTTTTGTCGTATTGTATATCTGTGTTGGTTTTGCTTGTCTTTTTCTCTGGCTTCAAAATTCGCTGTGCTTTTACCAGGTAAAAAAAAATTGCCCCCGATTCTTATGTGGAGACTTTTATTTGTTTTAATATGTCAAATTTGTATTAGATTTTGTTGGTTTTGTATGGTTTTTTATGTGATTTTAGTGACATCTAATTTTTATAAACATGTACTACAAGTAAGGATGCTTAATTTAGTAAACTTAATGTGCATTATTATTCAAAACCAAGTAAAAACAAACATGTAAATTAAACATAACCCGATAAAAATATGACGATTCAAAACAATTTTTTAATAAAATATTATAAAAATCTATGAAGAAATTGTAAAATATGTAGAAACAGGATTGATTCTTTTTAAATGATAAATAAATGCAAGTGGAAAACGACTAGTTGAAGTTGAACACCCTTGACCATCTCCATATACCGGCATGTAAAATAAAATATCAAGTTTTGTGGACACCCCATATTTATTGGTTAGTCCAGAAGAGTTAAGAAGGGGGTCAAGTGATGTATATGCTTCTAAGAAAGGGACTTTTGAATTGACTAAACAAACATATAGAAAACTTATCTTTGATTAAAAAGGGATGAGAAAGTGGTGATTGCCTTTCAATTGGGAGTTGTGGAAGGAAGGGGGGATGTATTTTTTTCCTTGGCACTATTGTTCATTGTGTTTAACCATAAAATGGCGATTCCCGTTGTTAATAGATCAAAAAGTACAATGATTAATGTCATTGTGCCATTATGCAATTCCAACATGAAAACTTTGTTTAATTTTTTGAAAAGTAAACGTTTATGGTAAGAATTTTCTTTTTCTTTTTTTATTATCGGTAAAAACAGAATGTTTTTGGCTGTTGAATTCAATTTTAACCAATTTGTCAGTAGGAGCTATTATGTGTTGCACTATAACCAGTCACAAATCAGGCGGTTGAAAAATTAATTGAACGACTGAAACAATTTTTATTGGTATGGTAGTTTTTTCCATAAAGATTTCCTTTTAGAAGTTGGAACTGTGATAACCAACATAAAAGTGCGGTCAAAGTTATAATCTAGGACTTTGCAGTGAAAGTGTCATAAATAAATCTTATCACTGGATATATTATCAAACTAAGAATGGCCTAAGATTAGACCATGCACGGCAAAGTTGTGGCCCCATTGGCATCAACTCCACAGTAGTGATGATTTCCATGCATTGCAGGCACAAGAAGGATGCCGCATATAAGGGATCTAGGCCTGCAGAACATGTTCCATAGTTTCTTTATGTTTACTCTTAAAAGACTGGAAACTCCTTGGGAATTTTCACCCTTTTTTATCTCCCCCTTTAAAGAAGCAAAAAACACCCTTTGAACAATCTCAACAGCTGGTCTTGGTCATTACTCTAAATAGCCTAGCTCTTTCTCTTTTTGTTATTATTTTTTTATCTTTTTATATTGTCTCTAGTTTCTTTCAAACCACTTGTTCTTCCTTCAGTGTCCTCATTTTATCCTCTCTTTAGAAAAACAAAAAATACCCTTTAAAGCTCAAGAACTGGTGTTGATCATTCTAGAAATAAAGCAGCCTAGTTCTTTGTTTTAATCCCATTTTGGAATTTCTCTTTCTTTCGCCCTCTTGGTTCTTTCGTAATAAAACTTATTTTCTTTTTCCTTTCACAAGATCCCTTCCCAGTAATGGATTCGGGATTCAGTCTGCTTCATTTTGTTTTGATACCTCTAATGTCCCCAGGCCATCTCATACCGATGATAGACATGGCTAAACTATTAGCCCAACACGGCGTCATTGTCACCATTGTCACAACACCTCTCAATGCCATCAAATTCAATTCCATGATCCAAAGGGCAGTTGACGAAAATCTTAAAATCCAACTCCTCAGTCTCAACTTCCCATCTCTTGAGGCCGGCTTGCCAGAGGGATGTGAGAACATGGCAAAACTCCCTGAACGCAGCCTGATCAAGAACTTCTTTGCAGCAACTAACATGCTGCAACAACCATTTGAAAACTTGCTGCAAACATTGCAACCACCTGCGAATTGCATCGTGTCCGGTAAGAATCTAGGATGGACAGGTGAAACTTGTAGAAAGTTTAAGATTCCAAGGATATTTTTCGATGGAATCGGTTGCTTTGCTTTCTCATGTTCAAGCAGGTTGGAAACTTCCAAGGTACTTGAAGGAGTTTCAAATTCAGATTCCTTTACAATTCCTGGCTTACCTCACAAAGTGGAGTTAACCAAAGCCAAGCTACCGGAGAATCTCAATCCAGGCTCAGCAGACTTAACAGAGGTTCGCAATAAAATGAGAGCGGCTGAAGTTATAGCAGATGGCATTGTCGTGAATACCTTTGAAGAGTTGGAAGCAGAATACGTCAAAGAGTATAAGAGGGTGAAGGGAGACAATGTTTGGTGTATTGGACCGGTTTCTGGTTGTCACAAGAATGAGTTGGACAAGTGTGAGAGAGGTGAAGTGGCGTCCATTGATGTGAACAAGTGCTTGAAGTGGCTGGACTCTTGGGAACCAGGCTCGGTTATGTACGCCTGCCTGGGAAGCATTTGTGGGCTTAAGCCATGGCAGCTAAAAGAGCTCGGTTTAGGCTTGGAAGCATCAAATAGGCCGTTCATTTGGGTGATAAGAGAAGGCGAGATATCAGAAGGATTAGAGAAATGGATTTCAGAAGAAGGATTTGAGGAGAGGACAAATGGGAGAGGACTTGTGATCCACGGTTGGGCACCACAGTTAACGATCCTGTCTCATCCTGCGATCGGAGGGTTCTTGACACACTGCGGTTGGAACTCAACCCTGGAAGGTGCTGGAGCTGGCAAGCCATTGGTGACATGTCCGTTGTTTGCAGAGCAATTCTTTAATGAGAAGTTGGTTGTGGAGGTGATCGGGATCGGCGTAAGTGTGGGAGTTGAGGCTGCTGTGACATGGGGTTTGGAGGACAAGGCTGGTTTGGTAATTAAGAGTGAAAATGTGAAGAAGGCTATAGATAAGTTAATGGATAAAGGAGAAGAAGCAGACGAAAGAAGAAAGAAAGCAAAAGAGGTTGGGGAAATGGCAAAAAGAGCAATAGAAGAAGGTGGATCTTCTTACCTCAACATGAAAATGTTAATCCAATATGTAAAGAAAGTAACAACTTATGAGATTTGTTAAAGAAAACTACATCTAATTAATAGTAAAAATATTATTTGTGCATTGTATCATTTTTCTTTTTTTTTAACCTTTAGGTTTTGTGATAAGGAAAAACAAGGCTTATTGCTACTATGTATATGCATATGTATATGTATATGTATATGCATATGCGTATGTATATTTATATGCTTATGTATATGTATACGTGTATGTGTACGTATATGTATATGTATATGAACAATGAATTATGCGTATATATTCTCCTCCTATCTTTTATGAAGTTGAGGTTAGTAATCTGTTTAGAGTGGAGGACTTATCATCAAAATAAAAACAAAAAGAAGAGTCAAGAAATGAAAGATTTCCCAGTGTTCTATTGGTATATATGTTCAAGAAATGGCAATTTTTTTTTTTTTTTTTGTCGTTCTATGGCCTTCTTTCTTCTACACATATTCTGCAATGGAACAAACGTACAAAAATGTGAAATTCTTCAAAGAGAAAGTGGAAAAAAGAGTTCTGGATTAGATGTGGACATAAGCAAAAAACACAGCCACACAAATTTTGGTCTCCATGTTTAGACACACCATCTTCTACATATAATCCAAAATGCATATGTATGTGCTTACAACACCAGGAAAATAAAGAAAGGAAGAAAGTACCACTTCTTTTTGAAGCTATTTATAGGATTTCAGCAAGACAAAAAAAAATTACACCTCAAGTTAAGAGAATTCTCCATCTTTTCCAAGCTTCCCCATGGCTTCCCAAGCTCCTCAGCTTCACTTTCTCTTGTTTCCTCTAATGGCACAAGGCCACATGATCCCAATGGTAGACATTGCTAGACTGCTGGCAAAACGCGGTGTCAAAATCACCATAGTCACCACGCCCCACAATGCAGCCCGTTTCAAGTCAAGCTTGCTTGTACGATAGACTCCAGTCTTGACATTAATCTCATCCAACTCAAGTTTCCGACTGAAGAAGCAGGACTGCCTGAAGGGTGTGAGAATGTCGACATGCTGCCTTCTTTTGGCTATGCAACAAATTTCTTCAATGCGACATGTATGCTGCAGCAGCCAGCAGAAAAGCTGTTTGAAGAGCTTACAATGCAGCCAAATTGCGTAATATCGGACATGCTTTTGCCTTGGACAATCGACATATCTCATAAATTCAACATCCCAAGGATTTCTTTCCATGGAACAAATTGCTTTTTCCTCTTATGCATGCGCAACATACAAGTCTCCAGGATTCTCGAGAACATAAGCTCTGACACTGAGTACTTTGTTGTCCCCGATCTTCCCGATCGAATCGAGATCACCAAACCTCAGGTTTTGGGACCAATGTCTTCAACTATGGCAAACTTTACTGAACAAACGATGGAAGCTGAGATGGGGTCTTATGGGGCGATCATGAATACTTATGAAGGATTGGAGCCAGAATATGTCAAGGCATACAAGAAGGCAAAAGAGGATAAAGTTTGGTACATCAGCCCGGTTTCCTTATGCAACAAGGAATTCTTGGACAAGGTTCAAAGAGGTAACATATCAGTTATTGATGATCATGAGTGTCTGAAGTGGCTTGATTCATGGGAACCAAGCTCTGTGGTGTATGTTTGCCTTGGAAGCTTATGTACTCTCATAACTCCACAATTGATAGAGCTTGGATTAGGCTTGGAAGCCTCAAAGAAACCGTTTATTTGCTTTATAAGGGGAGGGAGTAAATTAGAAGAACTAGGGAAGTGGATTGTGGAAGACGGATTCGAAGAAAGGACTAAAGGAAGAGACCTTCTGATACGGGATTGGTCCCCGCAAGTACTAATCTTGTCGCATCCCGCAATTAGAGGGTTCTTGACTCATTGCGGATGGAACTCGACTCTAGAAGTAGTATGTCCCGGGGTTCCATTGGTCACGTGGCCCTTTTTTGCAGACCAGTTTCTTAATCAGAAACTAGTTGTACAAGTGTTGAAAATTGCTACAAGTCTTGGCGTGGAGAGTCCAATGAAGTGGGGAGAGGAAGAGAAGTATGGAGTTCAGGTGACGAGGGAAACTGTCAGGAGTGCTATGGAGAGACTAATGGATGGAAAGAGCTAGAAAGCTTGGAGAGATGGCAAAGAGAGCTGTGGAAGAAGGGGGATCTTCTTACCTCAATATGACATTGTTTCTTGAAGAGATTATGCAGCAAAAGAATAATCATCATCGTCAAAATGGAATATGAGATGAGAAAAATTCAAACTCTTATCTTGCTTTGATTAGTTGCATAGCTTGTACTTCTTAAGATCAATCTGTGTTTTGCACTTCATATCGAACACATGGGAAATTTTAAAAATTGCTCTTAGTCTGTACAATGTTGTTTTGACATCAGATTGATTTTTCACGTCCATCATTGTCTTTCCATATTTTCAATGTAGATATGATGGTTTTTCTTGCTATTGCAGATCCTTAGGCGTGTATCTTTTAGGAATTCTTGCAGTAAAAACTATCTTTTTTTCCTTGCTGGTCGAAACTATTATTTTATTTGTTGACTTAACTTTTCAACGGTTTGATTTGTGATTAGAAATACTTCTGTATCACGTGCTTTAACTTATTTTTTTATTTGTCGACACTCGTTGATAATCCGACTAAGAATGTGTTTGAAAACAATGTTGAAACTTATAGTTGGAACTTAAAACTTGTAGTATATAAAAGCTTTACACCATAGAAAACTTTTGTTTTCAAAAGCTCGAAAGATAGCAGATTCCGTGAAGAAGGCGGTGCAAGAAGGAGGATCTTCTTATGTCAATATTAACTTCTTGTTGGAAGATATCAAGCATTGCTCCATGGCTGATTTTGTGTTCCTAATCCAACCTTTTCAACGTCGTCTTCAAATTCGTGTTTTTTTCCTTTCATTTGTCGTTTGTAAGTTTGTTGTCGTTTGCCATGTCGTTGTTGCTATGCTCGCTTCTGTGCCATCATGTTGTCGTTTAAAAGTCTATTACTGTTTCCAAGTTTCTCTCTTGGATGAATATTTTCTTGGCCTATATAAGCTTTGCTTAGATTTCGCTTTCAATTGTCATTCACCGGTTTTTATGTCGTTTATTATGTTCATCCTCGTTTCCACGTTGTGTCGTTTTACTCTCATTATTTTCGTTTCAAATCATGTTGGCGTTTTCCTTATCCATAATTGATGTTTCCACGCTTTATCATCGCTCGACTCTTTGCTTGTCGTCTCGGTTTTCTTACCCTTTTCATATTTCTTGTCCATTTTCTAAATCGTTTCTTCCCGTTACCAATTTTGTTGCCGTTTTCTTGTAGATTTCCCGTTTTGTTATTGTTGTTGTTGTTGTTGTTGTTTCTTCTCCATTCCTCATTTTCTGTCAATATAATTAGCATAATAATGCACTCTCATCTTTTCCGTTGTTTGTAATTTTCCTTGTCGTTTTTGGTCTGTTTTTCATTTTGTTGCTCTTTTACTACTCTCGTCTTTTTTTATTGTTCTAAAAATTTACTTCCTCTTTGTTATCATTCTTCTGATATTGCCAAGCATTAACTTTGACTGTTGTCTTTAAGTCTCATTAATAAAATAAACATCATTTTCTCGTAGTTAAATTCGTTTGTCAGTTTGTTACTAAAAAGACATTTTTTGTTTTTCAGTTCTATTGATTTCCGTTTTATGTTTTTTTGTTTTTTCAGGTCTTCTCCTCGGTTGCATATTTTAATGGTTGTTTTCCGTTTTTTATTTTTCATTTATATTTCACTATTTCTGTCGTTTTCCTCTCTTTCTATTGAAATGTTTTTGTTGTAGTTCTGATCAGGGACTGGAAAATAATTCAAAAGATATGACGTATATTAAAATCATTAAGAAAAATAAAATAAAAGAGATATAATTATATACTTTTAGGGAAATATAATTTTAAGTGATGTAATTTTCAAAAAATTTATATACAATATTAAAAAAAAAAAAGAGCTTAAGGGAGTGACCGTTTACCCACGCCGTTTGTGTGTAGTTCCAAATGGTTTTGATACTTTTTTGTCGTTCCCATGTCCACCATATATTGTCGTTTACTGTTGTCTTGTGGTTGATGATTTGATGTCGTTTTTCGTTTTTTTAAAAATTTGGAAGAACCCAAAACAGTCCGACCTGCCGGATTCGAACCAGCGACCTAAGGATTTCTATCAGGAACTTCCAACTACAGTCCTCCCCTCTGCCAACTGAGCTAAGGTCGGTTGGGGACTTCTAATAAAATATTTTTTAGTTATCATTGTTTTTCCTTTTTCTCTTTACGCTTTTCGACGTTCGATGCTGTTATGTGGCATGTCTTTGGCAAATAAACCAAACGACAAGTCCCTTTGTTCGTCCCACCGTTTCACCATCATAGATACACCCAAGGAAGCAAAGGAATTTAGGGCAATTTATCTAACGGGAGACCAAAAAAATACCCATTAAATCTATTTTTTAACTATTAAATTTATAAAAAAAATTGATCAAATTTAACGATTTTAAAACATATAACGCTAATAAATAAAAGTGCTCATTTTTTAAGCGAAGAATTTTGTTGCATATATTATATTACAACAGCTGAATCAACTATTCTTTTATGTATAAATTAATTACCTCAAACAATATGATAACTTTTGTACGGTAATATTCATGCTATGCCTTGACTTTGAATGATATAAGCCTTGCATGAGTCGAGAAACTATTTTTTTTCCCCTCCTGAAAACAGATCGCATGACCTTAACTCCGGGCCTCCGGCTGCGTCTTCCTTTCTTTTTTTTTTTTTTTTTTTTTGTCTATTTGTTGGACTTTTTTTTTCTTTGTTTTTTTTTTTCTAAGCTGATTGTTCAAAAGATTCATGAAAGTAAAAGGTCTAACATTTCTCCTGCTGACCTATGAAATCAATAATAACGACGTCGAAGGAGAGCCACCGGATACAACGTAGAACTCTAGCTGCGTCATATATTGATGAACATATATATATATATACGTCAACAAAATAAGCTCTGAATTTTTTCTCATTATAAAGATAAACAATATTGAGTTGAAAACTTCTGAAGATTCCATATAAACTAACCAACTTAATGATTTAGCACTGAATTTTTTCTCATTATAAGGATAACCAATATTGACTTGAAAACTTCAGAAGATTCCATACATACTAACCAAGTTAATGATTGATTAGCTCTGATTTTTTTCTCATTATAAAGATAAACAATATTTAGTTGAAAACTTCAGAAGATTCCATATGTACTAACCAAATTAATGATTTCAGTTTTAATACCTATGGCTAGGGTGGTATGTTATTTTTTTTTTCAAAAAAAATAAAAAAAAAAAAAAGAAACGGTAAGAATTTCCTTTTTTCAAAGATGTTTACAAAAGCTTATAAATATGAAAGTGATTCACATTTAGGAACACGCAACGTGAGAACAGAATTTTATTTCGATTAAATGAAGAACACGTGCTAAAACATTGCGCATAAAAAAAATTCATGTCAAATTAACACCGTTTTTCAATATTTTTATTTGAGGAAAACCATATTTTCAAATGTCAAACCACCGGCCTCAAACCCGCGTGGCAAATGTTGTACACATATTCATAGCCTATTTGGTAAGGAGCGGTTTAATCATTATCTCAGTTATGAACAGTGTAAAGCTCTTATATGCTACAGTAAAAAGAAAAAAAGTTGCTATAATGTAAAACTCTCATATGCTTCAATAAAAACAGTTCTAATTAATGGTTCTAATCACCATGCGAAACACCCTATAAATGTTACAAAAATTAATGTGATCCGTTCATATATAAAATAATTATCACTCAACGCAAATTTGTTTCCACATATAACATATGTGCCCACATGTGTATGACTCTGCGCCTGAGGTATGTGTGAACACAAATATTCGGTAGATCTCAAGATGTGAAACCAAAGGTTTTGGTCACCTTGCGAACATAGATATTTTTTAAAATTGTACGTATTAGAAGTATAGAATTTACGTAAAGCAAGGTTATATGTAGTGGAGTAGAGAGCAACCGTCGAATTACATAGTGATTTAATGAAAATTGATAATCATATAACTGCTTAAAAATGGAGAAAAGACTATATATTCTTCGTTTTCAAAATTAGAAGTTTCCAAATTGCATAAATTACAAAAAAAAAAAAAAAACAAAAAAAAAAACAAAAAGAAGCTTGGATCATGCATTGTTTTTTACATCAAATTTTCTCACTGAGATTTTACGAGGCCTCTCTTAATAGGTAATATTTTTTTAATTTCCTATTTTATTAATAAATTTGGGTGAGAGACTTGATTTGAGATGAGTTTACTAGCAGATAGCAAATTAATTGAGATGTGGCAGTAATATATATATATATATATATATATATATATTTACGAGGCCTTTCTTAATATGTAATATTTTTTAATTTTCTATTTTCTCAATAAATTTGGGTGAGAGACTTGATTTGAGATGAGTTTACTAGCAGATAGCAAATTAATTGAGATGATATATATATATATATATATATATATAAAAGCTTCTTGGTTATATAGAAGGGTTACAGTATATATAATGGACATGATTGATGGCAACGGAATTGTTGAAATATAGTTTTTGATTTCTAGTCCAAGTCACTTGTCCACATGAAAAGGTGAAAAAAAAGTGTTTATAGCATTTATAAGTTACTACACTTTGGAGTGGGTTGGAAGTTAACACAACGGACTCTATTATAGTTTGCATACATAAGATCAGGGCACTAATATGGTATTTTTAAAAACTACGAGGTATTCATGTATGATGTTTTGTTAAAACATAGTGTCAAAATGACAAAAAAAAACCTTAATTTTAATTTAAATTTGAATTTCTTTTTTCTGAAAAGTGATAACCTATATCTCAATGGGTGGCGGTTATCTATCATGTTATAAATATATATTTTGTCAATAGAAAGCTCCTAATCATAAAACATTTATCTAATTTATCAGGTTTTTCTTGTTTCTCCCAAATAAATGTATTCATTATTCTCTAATTTTCCATTATGTGGGTCAAAATAAGTCAAAGACGACTTACAATGACAAACTTGTAAGCAATGTTTACCGAGAAGGAGCAAATAATCTTTATAAAGAACGTAAATCATACGTGTTTTAAGTCTTTATTCTCAAATTTTCTAACATCTGCGTTGGTGAGCAAAAAAGTGATCAATTTCTTGCTTCAAAAGGCCAAAACTTCTTTGGTCGCCCGAAACAAGATAAATTAAAGAAGCATCTATCGTGCATGATCATGCATTGTATAGTACTTCATTTGCGTAGAATTGATGACATAATATCCGTCAATCACGTAATACTTAAACCAACAATTAACCTCGAGAGTCAAGACTACAAGAAAGTATCCATGCATATATATATATATATATATATATATATATATGACTCATGACTGTCACGTTAAATTAATAAATGCATTTCATGACTTATTACACTAAAAACTCAAAAGTGCTTAATACGTATATTTTGACAATTAATGATCGTGAGAACGTCCAAGTCATGATCTCTTTCTTGTACAATTTAGTTGTAGCTTTAAAGAAATAGCTACGAAATTTCTTCGGCAGGTATATATTATTTATTTATAAAATTCCAAATAGTACTACGTACCGTGATCCTTATAGTTTGTACATTTATGACCGACTCTTTCGCAAAGTTTTCCTAAGAAATGAATAATGTAAGTGTTAGTTTCAAAAATGGTTTATGATTTTTACTAATTAATCTCACCTTAGTCTATAACTTTTTAAAACATTTTAAATTTATAAGTTAATTCGATCTATCAGTTTATTTTATTTTTAATTCTTTTCATCAGTTTTAACACCTACGTTAGCTTATGAAGATTGGAAAAGGTCGAAACCTATTTGTGAGTATGACTTACAATACTATGAGGATGCAAATTTGCTTGTGTTTATAACCTAAAGGCCACACCTGTTCTTCTCAAGCAAGTACAATAAGGTCAATGGCAAGATGAAAAGCTAAGGGATACCTAGAATCAATTACAATGGTAAACAGTTAGAGGGATGGAAGATAAGTGCAAAAAGTTTCTTATTGTTCAATGGAAGGCTTATAGTACCAAAGGATGCTAACATACGACAAGCTGTTTTAAGTGAAGCCTACAAATCTAAATTTGTTACACATCCTGGTAGCACAAAATGTACCATGGTCTTAAAAGGAAGTATTAGTGGAAGGGTATGAAGCATGATATAGTTGAGTTTGTCAAGAATTGCACGACTTGTCAATAAGTGAAGGCCGACCATCGACATCCGCATGGACTACTTCAGTCCTTACCAATTCTAGATTTGAAATGAGATAAGATCACTATGGATTTTTTGACAGGGTTGCCCACCACACCTGAAGGGCACAAAGCAATTCGGGTAGTTGTTGATTGATTGACGAAGTCCATATGCTTCATTACTGTAAGGATGGACTACTTGCTCTTAAAACTTAGCGCCTCTATATTGAGAATATTGTTCCTTTGCATGGAGTACCCACTAGTATAATTTCTAATAAAGACCCACGATTTACCTCAAGGTTTTGGAAGGCATTACAAAAGGCTTTGGGAACAAAATTGAACCTTAATACTGCTCACTACCCACAGACAGATGGTCAATCAAAAAGAACCATGCAAACCTTGGAGGATATGCTTTGTGCATGAATTCTAGACTTTGGAGGTAGTTGGCTTACCCACTTACCCTTAGTTAAGTTTGTTTACAGCAACAGCTACAAAGCTATTGTTGCCATGGCACTATATGAGGCCTTATATGGGAGACCGTATAGATCACCTTTGTATTGGGTTAGTACCAAGGAAGTTCTTGCCCTTGGACCTGCTAAAGTGATGGAAACCATAGAAAATGTTAAGAAAATCCAAGAGAGACTTTGAGCTGTTCAAACCCATTAAAAGAGCTATGCAGACTCAAGATGGCATGAAATTGAATTTGAAGTTAGGGATTGCGAGTTTCTAAAAGTCACCCCTAAATGTGGGGTTACTAATTTTGGGACTAAGGGAAAGCTAGCCACGTGAGTCATTGGGCCTTTTACCATCACTAAAAGAATTAAGAATGTTGCATATCATTTAGACTTGCCACCATAGCATGGTCATGTTCATAATTTTTTTTTTTACGTCTTAATGCTCAGACGATGTATAACGGACCCCACCCATATTGTTTAATGGACCTAAGTACCTATTCAAGAGGATGCAACTTATGAGGAACAACTGGTGTAGATTTTGGCTCGAGAACTCAGGGTGCTGTGAATAAAGAGATTGCACTTGTTGAAGTATTATGACAATACCATAAGGAAGAAGAAGCTACTTGGGAGCTGGAGTTTGAAATGTATGACAAATTTTTTAGGTGGATAGATTGTAAAACCCTTAGATTTTAATTCATAAAATTTTCAAAATTCTGGGCCAATTTGAGATTTCAAAAAGATTTATGGGAGAGAAACTAATTCTAGAAGCTTTTAATGTTAGAAAAATGTGTAAGACCATTTAAAAAGACAACATTAATTAGATGTTTTCTTACTCTCTCTCCTCTCTCCCTCTCCCTTTCTTCCTCCATTTTTCATGCCCAGCTATTGCCCATCGCCGTCGACCAACCTCTAGCTGCTGCTATTCTTACGTGCTAGCTAATCGAGAGCGTCGTCACCTGAACCTTCAGCTACCTAAGCCGTGCCAATTCACTCGCCACCGGCCACTATGGAGAAGCTTAAAGAGTTGGCATGTTTCAAGCTTTCACACATGATTCCGGTGCCATCCGGCTCCGTCTCCGTCTCCTCCAGCCAATTATACCTTCATACTACCCATGTCGAGAGGAGCAAGAACCACCCCCTCATCAATCCGATCATCATCAGACTTCTTTGGGCCTATAACGCCTCTTAGTTTCGACAGATTTTGTTACTTTTTCCAATGAACTGGGTGCTATTTGAAGGAGCAACCACCTAAACGTAACTCCCTTGTTGAGAGCTTCGTTTTGGAACCCACCTCAACCATCACCTCCTCCGTTGACATAGGTCAACATTGGTCAAACCTAGTCAAATCGTTGATGGTGGCCTTCAAAACTCGACGAAAGTGCATACCAGCATATTTCTAAAACTCCAAACATGTTTGTGACTTCGAAATTGTGAGTCGAAATTCCGAAAGGCAAGAACAACGAGTAAAGTTTTCAGTTTTGGGCTTAACAGTTTCAATTTTACAAATCGAAGTATTTTGTGCCTCAACAGACTTTCAAGTAGGAACTTCGACTACACAAAAACTTAAAAAAATTTTAAATAAATATTTTTGTGGGACTTGTGATATAATTTTGTTTCATTGATATCAAAAGTTTAAATAATTAATTAAAATTTCTAGTTTGAATGTGATGTTGATTATTGATTTAATTGTTTACATTGATTTACTTATTGTTAATATATATATGCTCTAGGTGACACGTCTCGCAATTATGATGTACCATAACTATTTTGTGAACTGTTTATTGTAGGTATAAATTTTTAGTTTTATTCGAAAAATAGTTGTTATGCTGTCAAATTTTTATTAGAACTAATCTAACTAACGCCTTAGTAATTTTGAGCGGTTGAGAGCAAATTTGAGATAATCCCTATCTTATAAGTTATTATGGCTCTACGCAGCACTGCTGGATTAAGCTATGGCCATCTAGAAAATTCCTCAAGGACTGTTAAATTTACATCACTCATAGAGTGCGTGTTTGGGAGGGGTGCTCATTCGGAGCACAACGGACATCTTTCAATCCCTTTCTTTCTTTCCTTCTTTCCTTCACTAACAACAAGAGCTTGAGTGTAAGATTTAATGGTGAGTTTCTAACCTTATATAGGTTTATATTGATGTTCTTAAATTATTTATTTATTTATTTATTATATTTATTTACTTGTTCCTTTATTTATGAATTTTTGTTAGAATATTAATTTTTTTAGTTTTATTGTAATTTTATTTGAAATCATAAGGGTTATATAATATTTTCTTGTAGAAATACATGAACTTCGGTTATCTATTTTTGTTTGTGCATTTAAAACTGAGTAATTAGTATTCCTACTAGACTCTAGCTCACCCCTCTTTTTACCAGTGGTGTTCAGTGCGAGTTAAACCAACAAAGTAGTTAGAACATCTAGAAGCTTGCGGCTACATCTTTTAGTAATACTTTGAAGGAATCTTCATGATAATTTATATATGTCTATTGGGAACTTTAATTCTTTAAAATTGTATGAATTGGTGACTTAGGAACTTCACCTGTATTAATTGTGTCTTAAGTGTTATGTATTGAGTGGGTGATGCATGATAAAGTCTCTTTGTGATGAACGAATTTCTTATGATAATTATGTGTACCCTACTAAAAGTTTGATGGGTGAACTCATTACTGTGGGTCCTTAAAAAAATAGTGTTTTCACTAAAACCTCGCATTCACAAGACTTTAAAGATTTATCACTAGCCCTAATTTTGGGTCATGACAGTTTTAACCAACAAAACAATCAAGCTTGGAAAATTGTTGGATTATTACGTATTATGTGAAGAGAAGTGTCAAAGAAAGCTTGGAAGAAAATGACACTGAATATTGACACCCCACCACCGCCACCACACACCCCCACCCCAAACCACACCCCCCCCCCGCGCCCCCCCCCCCCCCAACCCTCAAAGAGAGAGAGAGAAAAAGAAACGAACGAATATTTTGTAAATGATCGTGATCGTTCAATTTGCATAGGGAACGTCAGATTGACGCTTCCAGGCATGCAAGTTGGGGCAACAGCATAAATACCATGTATGATATGTCGGACAAATGTTGAGACTCGAGAATATTGTCTTCGAAATTGTTTTTGCTATACCAAACATTGTCGACTCAGCATGCATTTGATATTAATTTTGTGTGAATTTACAAGAAAAGTTGAAATGAGACAAGTATATATTATGTTCTGTAAAGATTTTTTGTCAACTTAACGGACATGTTTTATATATATATTATATAAACACGTATATATATGTATAGGGATACATAATATATTCCTAATTCTATACTAAGAATAATATCAATTAAAATAGAAAGAAAAAAAATTCAAACAGAACTGTTCATCTTCAAGAGCTGCCTCTACTTTTAATTACTGCAAAAAATTTACTGTGAAAAATAAAAAAAATTATAAGAGAAATTGTACACCTTTCGCCCTTATGGTGCTTTCTCTAATCAAATCCCTAATACAATCTTACCGAAGGTCAATGCACATGCCAGGTGTTTCTACGTCAGGAAAATAGTTAAGGCTTCTCGAACTATTAACAGATAAACTTTTGCCACATTAATTCCTTAATGTACTCTCTTTAGATTTTTCCAAACTTTTGCCATATTAATTCCTTAATGTACTCTCTTTAGTTTTTTCCAAACGTCATATCATATTGGATTACTATTAATACACATAATTACCGGTGGTACTCGTAAGTTAATATTACATATAAATATATATATGTGTGTGTGTATATATATATTAGATAGATAAGTTAATATTATATATATGTGTGTGCGTGCGTGTGTGTATTAGAGAGTATTATGGTTATAAATTTTGTCCACACCGAGGGGGAGACAGCGAGTCTATGGTGTGTTGTTCACGCCCATCTCGCGGTTGAACCATTCAAAGTCAAGGTCAACATATATTAGAGGCGACTTTGGGCTTCCTCATGATGCCAAATTGTTATGTACAAAATCTTAAGTCACCCTTGGAATTAAATTCATAAATTATATAAGAAAACTCCCCATGTCACGTATTCTTTAGTTGTAACTTTTATCCCATTTCAAAGCCATCCAAAATCAATAAACAAATATTAAAAAAGTCTTACCCAGCTCCTTGTTCATAGTTGGTACCATTTTTGATCTAAAGACAAAACCAAGTACCAAAATCTCTTGAGAAATTAACAACATGGCTTGTCCTCACTTTGTGTTTGTTCCTTTCATGGCACAAGGCCACATGATCCCCATGATAGACATGGCCAAGCTCTTTGCAGAGCGTGGAGTTCTTGTAACCCTAGTCACAACCCCTCATAATGCCTCGAGATTTGCGACGACAATTGGTCGAGCCAAAGATTCTGGCCTCCCTATCAACCTAGTTCAGATCAAATTCCCTAGCCAAGAAGTGGGACTCCCAACTGGGTACGAGAATCTCGACAGCTTGCCTTCTAGAGACCTTCTAGGGAAGTTCTTCAAAGCCCTCAACATGTTGCAACAACCGCTAGAGGAGTATCTCCGGGACCAAAATCCGGCACCAAGTTGCATAATATCTGACAAATGTCTGTTTTGGACGTCGGACATAGCTAAGAAGTTCAAAATTCCGAGGATTGTTTTCCATGGTATGTGTTGTTTCTCACTCTTGGCTGCTCACAATATCAAGCTCCACAACGTTCATCAAGCGGTCACTTCCGATTCTGAGCCATTTCTCATTCCGGGCCTAGGTGAGGGCATTAATGTCCAAGTCACCAAGGCCCAATTGCCTGGATCGTTCGTGACTCAGCCCGATTTGGACGAGTTCAGGGACAAGATGAGAGAGGCTGAATCGGGGTCGTTTGGGGTTGTCGTAAACAGTTATGAAGAATTGGAAAGTGGGTTTCAAGAACTACTCTCAAAGGCTTGTAACAAGAAGGTTTGGTGCATTGGGCCGGTGTCTGCGTGCAACAAGGAGAATTTGGACAAAGTGGAGAGAGGAAACAAGGCATCAATCAACGGACGACAATGCCTAGATTGGCTTGACAACATGGAGCCAAACT
Organism: Artocarpus hirsutus; assembly: GCA_946598075.1. Taxonomy (NCBI): domain Eukaryota; kingdom Viridiplantae; phylum Streptophyta; class Magnoliopsida; order Rosales; family Moraceae; genus Artocarpus; species Artocarpus hirsutus. The sequence goes on from CAMOHE010047754.1 coordinate 29,863, forward strand.
CTGTCGTTTACGCTTGCCTTGGAAGCCAATGTCGTTTGGTGCCATCACAATTGGTGGAGCTAGGCTTGGGGTTGGAGGCATGCGGGAAACCTTTCATTTGGGTGGTCAAAAGAGAGGAGAAAAGCTTTCATGAGTTTGAGAGATGGCTATTGGAGGAGAGATTCGAGGAGAGGATCAAGGGAAAAGGTCTTTTGATAAAAGGGTGGGCCCCACAAGTGCTCATCCTGGCCCACAAAGCCGTCGGGGTGTTCTTGACACATTGTGGATGGAACTCAACAATTGAAGGAATTTGTTCCGGTTTGCCAATGATCACTTGGCCACTCTTTGCCGAGCAATTTTTGAATGAAAAGTTGGTTGTGGAAGTTTTGAAAATTGGAGTTGGCGTTGGAGTAGAAATACCCGTTAGGTGGGGGGATGAAGAGAAAGTTGGGGTGTTGGTGAAGCAAGATGATGTGAAAAAGGCTATCATGATGGTGATGGACGGTGGAGATCAAGAGGGAGAAAATAGAAGGAAAAGAGCAATAGAGCTTGGGGAGATGGCAAGAAAGGCTATTGAAGAAGGAGGGTCATCTCACTCGAACATCTCTTGTTTAATTCAAGACATTATAATGGAACAAAATGGTCGTGGAGACATTAATTAAGCCTTAATAAGCCAGCTTTTCTTGGTGGGGAAGAAATATTTAAGAAATTTGTTGGTTGGGTTACGTGCCATTATTGATAACAAATAAATAAGTTCTTGTTAGACTTGGTTATAGCTTTGACGTTTAATAGTAAAAGTTCGTGTAGATTTTAAAGTTGGGAATGTATTTCTCCAAGTAATTTCTGAGGGACATATTGTGTTACTGTCGTGATCATTAACAAATGAATAAAGTCGTTGAGAATTTTCGTCTCTGTTGATTGATTAGTTTGATAGACTAGTAGTATCAAACAAAATTAATATTTTCTGTATAGCTATTTTTGTTGTTGGTTTGAATATGTTTTAATACGCTGTTTGATATTTTTTTTAGCTAATCTATCTTTTTTTTATTATTGTATCTCATGTTTATACATAGCTTATTTATGATGTTCCTTACTATTGAATTCTTTTTTTTTAGTCTATAAATGTAGATATATTGCGAAATCATGTTATCTTTTTGTTTCGCCCTCCCTTTTATTTTCTTCTTCCATTTTTAATGTCTTTTAACCTTCTTTAATGTTTCTACGGTTTGGTTAGAATCTATAAATTTAATTAAAACTTCACGTGAGCGATCATTTGGTGTAAGGTACTTGCAGATGTTATGGTTTCTCTTAACCATTTGCTCTTTCCAGAAGTGTCAAAGTTAAAAAAATGAATCCAAGTCTTTTAATACGTAAATCTATTCTAATGTCAAAAACTGTGTTTTTACAAGGAAAAGTGGAAGTCGTGTTAAGCAATTGAATTAAAAGAGGTCATTAATTAATATGTACATGGTATAGGTCAATTCCAAGAAGTTAGTACAATCTAGATCTTTCTTCTCTCCTCCCTTTTAATTTTCCTTATATTTTTGGTATGCATTATTTTCAATACTTTGGACGACCGAAAACCGCTCAGTTTAATTTGATAACGCATACACATATATACGTATATTATTTTCCCCTCCCCATATTCCAAAAAGTTGGGAATTATTAATAAATCATGATCATCAGGACACTCGAGATCTAATTAAGCAGTTAGGTACGTTAGATCACGCAAAAGTTTGTTTGAGAATTTGGTTTGACTCAAAAGGTTTTGATTTCAATTAATTTTATTACAATTTTTCTTTTATAATATATATTTTAAGTTATTAAAGTATTTTATATTAAAATCTTTATTTCTGTTTTCTCAAACTCCTAATAATATTCCTATTTTTAGTTCATAATATCATCAACGGATCATGTGATCACCACAAACTAGTTCACAATTAATTAGTAAAAACCGACCTTCTTCCACTTCTATACTATACATACCTACTTTCATTTCAAACCCATTAATAGATGACTAGCAAGTTGCAACACTAGATATAATTGGAACACACACACACATATGTCCAATGCATACTTTTGTGTTGACTTGACTCGTATGCATACCCAAGAACGACCATAGATATATATGACCACTAATATTGTTTTGATTATCATAGCAGCCCCTACGAACGCTTCTTCCCCCACTTCAGGGAAGAGAGTGAAAGAGAGAGAAGAGAGAGAGAGAGGCGCATAGCATGCCCCTGTCCAACGAAAGGTATATATACTATCTATATACACTTGACTGACTGACTATATAAGAGCCGTTGAATTCATCCTAATTATTTTGTCCATTCTTTGGAAGCCCGTTTGGTACATTAAACAGGATAGCATTAGATAAAATAGTCATAGAGGATTTTAGCGACCCGTTTGGTACATTAAACAGAATAACATTAGATAAAATAGTCACAAAGGATAAATAAGATAAAATTTTAGCTTATTCAATTTTATGTTTGGTGTTGTGTTATTAAGATAGGGGCCTTTTTTATAAAATTTTTTCAAAGTTGAAGTCAAATTATAATTTTTTAAAATTAGAAGGGAAAAGTATAATTACTAAAATTAATTCTGTCACATAAAAATTATATTTTGACCCTCATTTTTTGAAAAATTATAATTTGGTAATAAATTTTTATAATTTTTTACAAATAGGTTCTTAAAAATTTTCACAATGTATAAAGTTTAGGTTTAATCTCATACTTTAATAAAGGATTGCCTAATCCTCTTCAAGAGGATTCAAGTATATATTAAATAAGCTCTTATTCAATCCAATCCAATCTTTTAAAATTTTTTACCTAACAAAGTATTAAGATTTAATCCAATCCAATTGTCTCCCATCCTGCATACCAAACATGGCAAAATGATCTAATTTGTCACCTTGTGAAGGGCAAATTGTAACCAATATTCTTTACTAACTCTTCATGTGTTTTTGGTATGAGAACGAGAATATTTATGTCACTTTCTTATTATTCTATATGACGTGAGAGTATACTGCTTTGGAAAAGCAGCAGAAAAAAAAATATGGGTGACTAAAATAATCTAAAAAATTTTAGGATCTTGACAATGTTACAAGGTATTTGAAAAGTGAGTTAAAAGTGAAGTTTAAATTGAAAGTATTATATATATGTGAGGTTTTTACTGTAACATATTTTTTGTTTTACATGGATGTAGCATATGAAAATTTTACACTGGTTACGTTGAAACTGATAAGTTCTAACTGATTTTGCTTATACGCCGCAGGTTTACCGTATATCACGTTTTTGTTTCATGGCATATATGTTGTTTATAGTTTCCTTGACTTTTTGAGACATGCACAATAGTAATAAAGCAAAGTATATAATTTGTGGAAATAACTAAAAATGACTAGGTTCCTACCTAATCACCATATGTTTTGCATTGCTGAGAAAGAACTTGTTGCCTCTCTTTTGTCGAAATTATTCGTGGACGGCCAAGGCCAATCTTTAACCACCCCAGACACTTTATCTTATTCGCTTTATTTCTATAACTACTCCCACTATTTCTCTTATTAATTAATTATACAATCAATATTCAATAGTAATCTCTTTCATGTTGTAAATCTTCTCGAGGACCTTTATGGTACATGATGTAAAAAAAAATTGAAAAGGATAACATTTTACCGGCCTAATCCAAGTAAAGGACAGAACTTAAAATTTCCAAATTCTTAAGAATTATTCTACACAAGAAGAAAATTTTCAAATTGAAAAGAGATACTTAAATTTTTTAACCCTTTAAAAGAACGATAACAAATGTTCACTAAATTAAACAACATGCTGAACAAATAACAATAAACTAATAACAAAATAAAGTTAAAATATATATATATATATATATATAAATATATGAAAGCAAATGTAACTAAATTCTTCAACATGATACCCTTATTATCATATTTATGATATTATTTTGACCTTATTCTAAACGACAAGTAATATTATACATTCGTATTTACTAATTCTTACCAATGCTATCATTTTGATCTTATTATTATATAATAAATTGTCGAAAGAAAAATAAAACGACAAATAATGCTAAATGGAAACGAACCAAGAAAGACAAAGAAAAAGGACACCAACTGGGACACCACAAACAACCGAAAACGACACTGGTGGGAAACCGGTAATATGTGGCAAAACTATAGCTAACAACTACTATAAGGGCTTGCTTTCCTACCAAAAAAAAAACAAATAACTATAAGGAATAGGAAGTGAACGAGCAAATAAATATCAAAATTAATAACAATAGAAATCTATATTTAAAGTTATTCCCCTGTGTGATGTCTGCCACTGATAAAAACTTCCCGTTCCCGGGCAGGCTATGCTAAATCGTGTGGGTTACTCCCCGGAAATAAGCCATGGGGTACTGGTTGAAATGGCTGAGAACAGAAAGGAGTTAGAGAGGAAAACGAAGCCCATCCTCGATACTTAGAGAAGCTATCAGGACTTGCCTCCGGTAAGGTTTTCTGTTTCAGTTGATAGAGTCCCATTTTTGTGCCGACTGCTTAGCAGATTACACTAAGCATCAGTTCAATTTGTATTTTTTATTTGTGCAGGATAAGGCCTTGGCTGCTTTGGCAATATTGCAATCAGCGCTTGCCCCTTTGGAGTAACACAGCACATCTGTAGATAACTCACTGTTGGTGGTGTATGACGATCATTTACTTGTTCTTTTGTTCTTTAAAGTTTCATATTATGTTGCATTTGGTAATAGGAAGGAGCTGAAATTTTATTTTATTTCTTTTAGCCTTTTTTTTTTTTGCTGCTGTTTTTTTCTTATAACTTGTTCCCTTGTATTATGTAATATGTATTACCACATAACATTAGAATGTAAGTTTTAGTCAATTGTGCTATGTGACACAACTAAAGTTTGTGTAAAACTCACGTTCTTGATATGTTCGTTCTCAAGAATTGTTGTTAAGAGTTTGGTCCGGCCTGTGGCCCTCTCTTTTGGCCCAAGCTGGGACCATGCATTCAGGTTAGGCCACCCTTTTCATGGATTAGATTAGGCCAACCCAATTTTTTTTTTTTTGGACCCGTATGGTTGAGCCAGCTACCCGAATTGACACCTCCTGTTGTACAATTAGTAGTCTATTATAGGGCAGGAAATAAGTCTCAACTATTGACTAGCATTTCATGATTAAGGCAGTGCATATACCATCTAGATTTTTTTTAATTATTTATTTATGTATTTTTGGCAATTGAGTCCTTTATTTGGTTGAATAGTTTTTGCACTGAGGAAGGACTTTCTTGTTTAGATAAAACGACGACAGAGCGAGAAACAAAAATGAAGGCAAAACAACGACCCAAAAAAAAAAAAAAGGAAAACGACACTATAAGGAGAAGCGACAGCTAACAACTAAAACGATAAGAAAACGTAGAAAACGAGAAAGAAACAACAGATAAACCACCCATAAATAAAGGAAAACGACGAAAAGAAGACCAAGAGAAGAAAAACGGCAATGAACAAGAAACCGACAATGATCGATAACAACACGTGGGAGAAAAAAAAGGCAATTGAAGCCACAAATAAGAAGCAGAAAAGTTTTGAAAACGTAGTTCAAACTAATATATTAGAGCCAAAACTATGTAGTATGCAAGAAATTTATATAGTAGGAGTTGAAACTAGTAATGGTATATTTGACAACCCTGTTTCAACAATGTTGTTAGAACTGCTATAATGTAAAACTCACATATGTTATAATATAAAAGGAAAAATAGGCTATAACATAAAACTTTCACATTCTGCAATAAGGGGTGTTTGGAAGGGTGGTGTGAACCGTTGGTTGTAACTATTTTTATAGTTAGAACCAACTTTGTGGTTGAAACCATAATTGTAGTTTTAGCTAGTGTTTGACAATGTTATAAAATTTTTGGTGTGAACCACTTGTGGTTTAAACTAATGTTTGGATGTTTTGTGGTTTGAACCACAATTTATATTTTTTTGTGCTTTTTTTTTCTTTTTAAAATTATGAACAAATTTTTCCTCTAAAAACAAATAAGTTGATTTATTTGTTTTTTTTTTATGTTTAACTTTTTGTTGAGTAATTTGTTTCCATGTTTTTTATAATCGTTGATACATATGGTACTTTCAACTTCAAAAAAAAAAAAAACCCATTTATAAGGAGAAAAACAAAGTCTTCACAAGTAAAGTGACATATGAATATCTGTAAACGAGATAACCTAATTTTTGAAAATGTTCCAGAGTCGAATCAAAGTTCATTTCTTGATGGACAATTTACACTTTCATGTCTACCGTGGCATTCATCTTTGTCGACGATCTTCCCACATTCGTTGGGCCAAAGCATCCCTATATTCTTGCATCATTTCACCACCTCGACGTTCATCTATAGATGCATGGTCACCCAGTATTTCGTCAATGTCATCATGACCATCATCGTCGAACTCAGTGTTCCCCTGCTGTAACACCGACACTGGAACAATATCATTACTAAAGTGGTGTATAAGACTATCATCTTCCCCACACAATTCGTCGGCAATGTCCTCCTTTTGGGTGCATATACTGATGAAATTATGTACCACCACACATGCAATTGAAATTTACGCTTGCTTCTCAATCTGTAGCTACTCATTCATTGTAAAATTTTAAATCGCACTTTCCAAACACCAAATGTTCGTTCAATGCAATGCCTTAGTGATAAATGCTTGAAGTTAAAGTGCTCCTCTGGTGTTTTAAAACCCGTACCGCGTTTCATATATTCTTGCAGATGATACATTGTTCGTCGATATGGTGCAAGTATATAGCTTCGATTTGTATAACCTGAATCTGCTAAATAATACCTCCCTACAAACAACATGTCATATGTGTTCCATTAAAAAAAAAATGACTATTTGCATAAAATCTCAATATTGTCAATGCCATTACGCTATAATATACCTTCTGGTGGAATAGGAAAACCATGATTTTGTATCGCATCTTGCAAGACACGTGAATCGTGTACGTATCCCTCCCATCCAGACAACACGTACGTAAACCGCATATCGAATGAGCATGCTGTCAAAACGTTAAATGGCAAGATCCCCTTTCGATTACAATATTTTGCTTGCTCAAATGATGCCGATACACATGGAACATGTGTGCCATCAATTGTACCTACACACGACTACAGCAAAACAATGATTTCAACCATTTTCTAAATTTTTTATAGTAATCGAGAATGTAGAAAAGTTTTCACACTTACATCGAAATAATTTGAGTACTTCTCCCGATTGTCTCGAATCGGCTTCGGTGTTTTGTTATAATTTAGGGCTACAATGAACTGATAATATAATGAACATATTGCCTCCAAAACCTCCGCAAAGCATCGAGATATTGTTTCCGCCGAGTGTTGCCAATGATCCTGTGCTTCGCGGTTCGATATGGCATGGCAAACAATATGCAAGAATATCATAAGTTTTTCATCTATGCTGAGCTCGGGGGAAGATCGCAATAATGTGTTTTCTTCTAAGATCTGACTTAAGGCTAAAAATTGGATGCGTGTCATCCTCACTTTGCTATACAACGGTCTTTCATGACCATTAAGTAATTCCCACATCTTTACTCTTCCACTTAATATTGACATGTGCATTAAACAGAGATGACACCTATTTGGGCACTGTTGTTGCCGAAGAGAAGCAATTACGAGTGTAAGCAAATCATCGTTGTAACGCCCCCTTTTTGGACGTCACAGATATCATTACATTTATTCTTTAAAACATTAACTGGAGCAAACTATTGTAATTAATAACATGCATTTGAAATCATAGTTTGGAAAAGCATTCCCAGGATCTTTACATACATTTTTTTTTTACAAAAATACAATTCGCAAGAAATTATAATTAGTTAATTATAACAATTTGCTTTTTCCATGAGCATTCTGTAAATAGTTTGCTAATATCATTTATAAAATTAAATGACATTTGAAAACAAAAGATAAAATTGTTTGAACACATCTCGGCCGGCAGGCCGAACTCAACCGGTAGGCCGAAGGTCACCCATCGGCAGGCCATCTGAGGCCTTGCAAAATGGGGTTTTAAAATCAACAAGATCGGCAGGGCAATACATGGCAACCGGCAGGCCGATCAAAATTATTCGACAGTCCGACCAGTATGGTCGGCAGGCCGAACAAAAGACAATTCTTTTTAAAACAAGTTTTAAAGCTTTAAATGTGAAAGAAAATTTATAAAATAATAAAAACACATTAAACAAACATTCACAAAAATTTATAAAACTTATCCTTAAATTATAAACATACTCAATTCACAAATCATGGATTATTTCATTATAGACTCTTTCCTTGGCGTTCTTCCATTTGCAATTCTTCTTTCCTAGCTCACACGCCTGTCATTGTCCTCTGCCTACTCCATAATTTTCTTACCCTTATCTGCAACATGATGAAAAACTTGAATAAGCTAATGCTTAGTAAGTACATTGTAATTCTCACAACTTAAAAACATTTCATGAACATCATCATCATCATCATCATCATCATCATAACAGTGCACTAGGCACATTTTCGTAAGAACATATCTTTCATTACATCAACCATATTAAAACTTATCCATTTTATCTTAAGGGGCCCAAGTGTTGCACCATAACATCATC